>CAIGRP010038965.1:0-13330 GCA_903798385.1 Fraxinus cuspidata
CTACAGTTGATCTATGTCATTTTATTGTGTTGATGTACGTGACCATCGAGGGTTTACTTATGATATTTGTAACGAAGCCCACTTTGATCATATATTGATATAATCAATGGACGATATTGTTTGGAGATACTTTTGGTTATGATAGCAAAAGTTTTGAGCTCATAAGGTTATACACATTTATACGGTAACATATGTGGCCCAAGTGGGAGATTATGGAAAATATTTAATTTGTCATCTGGGCTGACATATGTAATTAATTGTGTATAAAGTCTATCTTAAGTTAAACTCAAAATTAAAGTGATCTAATTAATAATTAAGTAATTGGGTTTTGAGCATCTAAATAAAGTGTGAGTCGAACTATATGTGTAGTGACCGGATTCATTAGAGTTTGTATTTGACGATATGCTAAATACATAAGGAAACTATATATAGGGTTATGATCCCCAATTCATATGCGAATTCTCATTTTTTGTGTCATCCCATCAATATAAGAATACAAGAGAAAGTATATTGAAGAGTAAGATGCATAAACCCACAATCAATAATCAAGAAGAAGATTTGGAGCAATTTAATTAAAGAACAAGGAATCAAGATTTAAAGATCAAGATTCAAGATTTATTATTCAAGATACAAATCAATGGATCAATGTATGTTCTGCGTTAATTAATTTTCTCGATTATTTAACATGAAAATTTTGGCAATTATGTAAAGTTTAAGTTTCATGAAATTTTTTCAACAATATTAATTAAAAAAGAAAAAAGTTAATTGCTTGGGAATGAAATTGGGCAACATGTGGGGCTAACCTTATATTTTTGGTGGAATATTGGGGTCCACTTCTGAGCACAAGACGATAAAATAAGAATAATTCCTTGCGTAACAGAAATGTTGGCAGCACTTGTATGGTGTATTTTTGTCATTATTGGGTTCAAAACTAATGAAAATTTGTCAAGTATTGTTATGTAAAAATTCTGTCAATTTTTTTTTGTACCTGTAATATAACTCATAAAATAAGGAGTCCTATTATAATGTGCGCCAAAAGGACCATAGTAGTAGAAATGTCTTGTTGATTACATGAGAGTCAAACTCATGTTACTGACTTGATAAAACTTCGTTCATATCATCTGAATTAGGCTTGATCTCTACTGATTAATAAATCGTCAAAATTTGTTCACTATAAGATAGATACTATTTTCGAACAAGAAAGATAATCACCTTTAATAATTGAAAGCGTACTTAGTCTTCCATGAAACTCGTTTCACCAAACACGTTTTTAGTCTTTACAAAACCTTGTCTCATGTCAATTATGAATCTACCAAACAATAATTACAATAACAATTGTATCACATACTTTTACATTAAAAGAACTCAGTCAAAACAGATTTTTTTAATTCATTTGGTCAATGTTTTCGTTATATTAATACAGTAACAAAGCATGAACATGAGAAGCAAACTGATTAATACATTTTTCTGAGAATTGAAGCAGAAGTGTTTGTGTAAATTATTGTCAGTGACCGACCAAAGAAATTCTGGGACAAAATACTTTATATAACAATAATAATTATTATTATAATTAAAGCGTGTGTATAAACAATGTATAAACTGTGTAGCTGTTATGTTTTCAACTTCAAGTCAGTAGTGGTCCAGTTAACCATACTTCAAGCTTCGGACTTGGTGAGGGTGGGGATGGAAAAATTTCCCCGTCCAGCCCTATTAGGCAACTGAGTAATACTATTTGTACATCATTTTATTAATTGATGACATAGAAGAGAGAGAAAAAGAAGAAAAAAATTAATATAATCCACATTAAGGGTGACAAAATGGTTGAATCCATTTGGAATCTTTTTATTTGTTCTATTTTATATTTATCTCTTTTAATTTATATTATATTAAAATTAATTAATTAATTAAACACGATAATAGATATAATTTTTTTAACTGGATGATGGGAGCCGGCCTAGGCAGTTGCCATTAGTTTCAATTATCCATTTGATTAGAATACTCACACTTGTAAGTTTCTTATCAATCTTCTGATAAATTGAAGTACAGTTTAATAATGTTATGTTAGATTGTATCCAACAAGTTGTGATCCAAAAGAAAAGTATTTCTAGAAAGTACATAGTTCTATTGGTGCTTTTTTCACGAACGAATAAAATGACAGTCTAGTCTTGTCTGGTTATATTTTAAATTTTAAGTATTCTATTGGTTAAGAAATGACAATATAGTATTCTGACATACATAATGTTAGTTGAAATTATCAATTTTTAAGCACTCACTTCAAATTCAGTCACCTGATTGCACCGACTTCACATAATTTTAATCAAGTTGAACTCAAATTTTGATCTTGCCGACTAAATATTATTCACAAAATCAGAATATAAGGGCATGTTCTCTTTACTATTTTTAAACCGTTTTCTGTTTTCGATTTTTAAAAATAGTTAAAACGCGTTCTCTTTCCTATTTTCGAAAATGCATTTTTGAAAACAAATTAAAAATTTACAAAGAATACATAAAACGACAAATCAGGCCAAAATTATCAAAACGCGATTTAGGTGTTTTCAAAACAATTTTTCAAAATACCAAAAAGAACACATTTTCAACAATCTAAAAAATGGACACTCAAAATACAAAATCTAAAATGAATTCAAAATACAAAACAGAAACACAAAGACAACAGTCCCTAAATATTTTTTTCGAGTTCATGTACATAATATTACCTACAAAAATCAATATTTGCCTTTTTTGATCAATAAGCTAGTATTTACCATCTCCACATATATTAGCTACATGTTATACTCGGGATAAAACCAAGGCCTCTAAACTCTTTATTAGAAATTATAAAAAATAATAATAGGAATTTTGAATTGATTCTATTGATTTTTGTAGGGTATGGGTTAATAATTTAATTTTATTTTTATTTTATGAAAAATTAAGTAAATGAAGCTATAAATAAGGATATTTTATTCTTCTGCCACCAAAACTGGAGAGTGATCGGGGACGAAGATGAGAACGGGGAGAGCCGTCCTGAGTTCTGACCTCGTTGCGATCCCAAGTAGTGGATGATGTGAAACCCTTAATTCTGTTACAATTAATTAGGTCCAAAAAATCTTATTCGAATTTAGTGAATTTATGGTAAAGAATATAAACAATTACTACACCTATCTTTCCAAGATTTTCTTAACATAAATAGAGGTTGTTTGACAAAAAAGTTAATAAAAATTGATAAATTAATAATCTCATGAAAACGTGTGAATAAAATTAAGGGAAAATTGCAACAACTGTCCCTACTTTTTCAATTTTTGTAGATTTTATCTTAATTTTCAATTTGTACCAACGAAAGTCCCTAACCTTTCAGAAATATATATCTAGAGTCCAAATGAATGGAATCCATCCACATTTCCGTTAGTTGACCAAAAAGTAAACTTTGACCAGTTTTTAAAGGGCAAAATAGTATCTTTACAATTTAAATATGAAATAATAAAAATAAATAATAAAAAAATAAAAGGATTTTCTCTCTCCATCCATTTCTTCTTCACCAACTCCTCTCTCACCCCCCGCCCCAGACTTGAAGATAAATCACTGTCGTCGTCGCCATTGGTACATACGACGACACCAAGAAGAGTGCTCCCACCAAGTACACAAACATGTAAAATAGTGATATGCGTTTCAATTCATCAATTTTCATCAATTTTCAACTCTGATCCAAACCCATTTCACTCAATTATCACCCATTTCAACCAATCCATCTACTTCCATGTCGTACCCAAAATTCTACCCTTAGATGGGTATTAAAATCCTATCGAAATCCCAAGATTTTGTTTCAGACTTGACAACTTCCCTCAGAATGGATCCTTTGCTGCAGTCCGTCATTGCCTCCGACAAATCATACTAGCGATTCAAAAACAAGATTTCTACCCACAAAAGCACCTTCCAAAATTTATCAGCTTACCTTTCAACTCTCTCTAAAACACTATACCGCTTCAAGGATTGGCTTCTAGCCTTTGCTTTGGGTTTGTCGATTTTGAAATCGGCAATGGACTATTGTTTTTACTAGGTCTCTGTTTGATCAAGATTAAAATTTGATTTTAATTCAAGTGAAAGTCAAACAATCTATATTAACTACATCTTTCATGGGTTCCACAACTTTTCAACTATACATTTCAAATTTTTTTATCAAAATCTACTAAAAATCTAATTTTAATCTCCACCAAACACCGTCTAGGTTTTGAGGGATTCTTTGGGGGGTTCTCGAGATGGGTTTTGGATTGCGGTATGGCATCATGTGGCGGCGGTAGCGATCGCCGACCAACTGTGAGTGAGTTTATTTGGTTTGATTTTCAAGGGTTGAGTTGGGGTGGGGTGGGGTGGGGTGGGGTGTTCGGGAAGATGGTTCCAATTTTTTAAATTTTTTATATGGAAAAATATAAAGTTACCATTTTATCCTTGTAAAAATAATTAATGATGTGGTCAAAATCATTTTTCTAGTCAACTAATGGAAAGTGGATGGATTCCATCAATTTGGACTCTAGATACATATTTCTGAAAGGTTGGGGAGACCTCCATCGACACAAGTCAAAGTTTAAGTAAAGTTTGCAAAAATTAAGAAAATTAGGGACCACTGCTACAATTGTTCTTAAAATTAATTATTAACTTTGATGACTAAATTTTAACCAACTTACTAAGTTTTCCATTAATGCACTTAAAAATGATATAGCAGCCCAGCTAAGCGAACAAGGAAATAGTGGGGTCCCACATACCCCTTTCAAGAGTTGGTATCGTTCTTGTCAAAGTAGCCGTTGCACCTCCCCTCCCATCCGCTCGCAACCCATCCCCTACTTTCCAACTCCGATACCCTTTATTATTTTAATCAAAGATCTCTCTCCCAAGAATTCCGTGTTCCTACTTTCTTGGTCCTCTTCCAACTCCGCTCCTGTTCTCTCTTTCTTTTCGTATATTATATACACGATCAATTTAATTATATAGCTGCTTGCTTCCAAATTTGAAATTCTTTTATAAGTTCTTTAAGAAATTTCCTCAATGTCTCTTTGTTCACATATCTTTCTTGATCAATCTTAATTTGCATCTGTTTATCTTGAATATAGAGAAAGACCCAAGTTTTCATCAATCAGAAACATGATTCATACAGTTAAGCATCCTGTTCCAGATACTCTGTCAATTCCATTGATATCTTCAACGCAAATCAGTAGCAGCAGCGGAAGAAGCAGTGAGACGGATGAAAGTCCAGCGACATCGTTTAGATATGACTTTCAAGATCTTAAATTCAAGATTCTAAACGTGCCCGCATCGAGTTTTCAATCATATAAACTGTTGGCAAATCTATCAGGTCACATTGGATCAGTTTCTTGCTTGGCTTTATGTGGAGAATTTATATTGAGTGCTTCACAGGGAAAGGACATCATAGTCTGGCAACAGCCTGATTTGAGGCAATTCACGAAGTTTGGACAAGGAGAGGGCTCGGTAAAGGCCCTTGTCACTGCTGGGAACAAAGTATTTACAGCACATCAAGATAGTAGAATTAGAGTGTGGAAGGTTTCCAGAAATTCTGAAAATTTGTTCAGGCTTGTTGATACTCTTCCCACTACCAAGGACTATTTGGGGAAGTTCATGAAGCAAAGCAATTACGTCCAAACGAGGCGACATCACAAGCGTTTGTGGATTGAACATGCTGATAGTATTTCTTGCTTGGCTGTCTCTAACGGGTTAATTTATTCCGGATCATGGGATAAGACTCTCAAGGTTTGGAGGATGTCGGATTTCAAGTGTTTGGAATCGATAAAAGCCCATGATGACGCTATAAACGGGCTAGTCGCATCCAAGGGGATTGTGTATTCTGCAGCAGCAGATGGGAAGATCAAGGCCTGGGGAAAGGAGGGGAAAAACACCCATTCTCTTATGGGAATCTTGGAGGGGCATAAGGATATTTCACTGAATTCTATAGTTGTATCTGAAGATGGAAGTTTGGTTTATGGAGGTGGTTCGGATGGTTATATAATGGGATGGTTGGGGAATAAGAATTTTGATAGTTGGAGGGTAATTTGTGAAACAAAAGCTCATAAAATGGCAGTTTTGTGCATGTGCCTAATGGGGGAGTTTTTGTGCAGTGGATCAGCAGATAAAAGTATTAGTATATGGAAAAGAGAGATCAATGGGAGTTTATTTAGAACAATGATCATTAAAGGCCATGAAGGACCAGTTAAGTGTTTGCAGGCATCTCCAAACAGAGTAGGGGGTGGATTCTTGCTCTATAGTGGAAGCCTTGACAAAAGTCTCAGAGTTTGGTGGGTTCCAAATTATTGTTCAAAAGCACAGATCACTTCTTCAATTGATGGTACACCCAAAATTTCGACAGTTTTCGTTTAACAAGTTCTAAGATGTGTGAGTGATTAAGCAATGCTCCTGTTTTTACGTATGCACAGTTTTGGCTTCTTCTTTTTTTTAGTTCTAAGTTGCTTCGAGGGTTCACTTAGATTTGCATTTAGAATCAATTTATTGGTTCTTTCAAAATTTGTTTTGGAATTTTGTATTATGTGAATCAGTTTAAAGACACTGTGGAGAACCTTTAGGAAATTCTTAGGGCAGATTGGAAGGATTATCAGTGTGTATCGTTTACTTTTTTGTTTTGTGAACTGTAATTAGATCTTTGAGTGATTGAAATTCTATAAATAGATTGTTTTTTATTTTGTTTAAATTGATCATTTTTGGGAATTTTCTGGTAATAAAGGCAAATGTGAGATAAACCAGAATCGACTGATCATGCGGCAATTGGAATTGTTACCCCACAATCATAAGAAAATCTAATTTAATATTCTCAAATGTGCAATGGAAGTGTTAAGGAATCTTTAACTATATTACGCATTTTTGTCGGTAAGAGCCCGCCATAAGCATAATAAAGAATTTATTTAGCAAAACGATTCTTACTGTCAACATACATACATATATATATATATATATATATAAACTCAAGAACTGTAGCAGCATAATGAATCTACACAGGAAGGTAGACATAACTTTATGGTAAGGGAAATTCTATTTGTACCGAAAATGTTACACTCTCTCACATGCGTGCGGGGCCGCGTATTCTAAAAACGTCAACTGAGCAATGAAAATTCGACAATCGCAGCAAATAAAATGTTTACTTTGGCAGCCCACGTTGGTACAGAAATTGCAGCCAAATAAACGGGAATTTTCTATCTCAAAGCTACATAATAAATGGGAAAAACTGAATGAAGAGATGAGTTTTTTCAACTTAAAATAGCACAAATGTCAACTTTAATCATAGAAAGTTGGATTCATGCAATTTAAGGGCAGAGATGGAGTTTTTGAGTTTGCTCTTATCTTTTTTGCAAATACAGTTCTTCTTAAAAAAGGGTGGACAAACATATGAAAAGATTACTGTTAGATCATCAACCTCGACCAAGATCTGGAGTAACTTATCGATGTATATTCTTGCCTCACGACCACTACTTTACCTTCATAGAATGCTCAACGAACCAAAGAAATATCATCCTTACAAAGCTATAATTTAAGCGTTTAAAAATGGCATTTCAAAAACACAGAACCTAAAAGCTGATATTATCATTAAAGAAATACAAGTCTTTCCTGCAACTAGCATTTCTCTAATGAGAAAACATCAACCACCCTGTATTTGATTGCTTCAAGCTTCTCCCTTATCGCGGTAGGACAGAAAGAGATAGAAATTGAAAAATTATTTAATTTGGTATGTTTCGTAGGAAGGTCACAACTTTAGATTTTTTGTTTCATAACTCTTTTGAGGGACCATTGAAAAGTTGAAGCAATTAGGCCTAGTGTGGAAATATTTTTATATTGCTTAAGAATTCTTGCAATCAAATTTCATGTTCAAATAGCTGCCATAGACCAAAGTATGCCAAATTAACTCAACGGACAAATATTCAACTTAGATAAGCACAAGACTAAAGAATAAAATAGAAAATCAGAAGCCATGTTCAAATTAACTTGAGGCTGTTCTAATACCAAATTTGATGCAGAACCAATTGAAAATAATTAATGGAGAATGAGAAACATATCTATAGAGAAAAGGGATTTAGGGATGGGAATGGTAGAAGAAGAAAACAACGGAAGAAGGAGAAGAATAATAGGGAAAAGAGGAAACTTCGGCAACAACCCACAAAAAATATTATTCAATAATCAACTGTCTCAATTACAATGTAAAAATCATATAAATAGTAAAACCTAACCCTACCAGTGAAGTGTTTGGACCAACCCAATAATATAAGCTCAATAATAGAAACATAAATAATAAAAGCAAATCCACAATAGAAAAAAATAATTCCTGAAGTTGTCCGCATCAACTCTTCCGGAGTGGGAAAAAAAACTAAACCCTATTGAGTGGATAAATCACAAGAGGATACAGTCAATTGCCCAACCATAAACTAAGAGGTTGAACAAGCTCTTCCGACACCCATAAAAGCGTGTCAGTGGCGGTCTGAATCTGGCGTTCCCACCAATTCTCCATGAATGGGTGGAAGGAGATATGGGTAAAAGAAGATCTTACTGACTTTGATGGAGCTCAAATAAATCTGGATCAAGCTGTTGGAGTGTCTCTTTGGTAATCCATGTACAGTTAAACTTCGGTCGATCAACCCAATGAAAAAGGAAGCATTGAATCTCTCCATTATTAGTTAACACAATCTTGTTAATCTAAAATAGCATCACATTTCTTCTTAAATTCAGAAGTGTGACGGTTTCTCTTATTTCTTCTTGTGTTCCAGTCTCGATCCCATTCAAGTTCATAGTTTCTAACACGTTAAACTAGCGAGGCATATAAAGTAATGAACTCAATGAGCATAGGACCGGTAGCCAATATACAGCACCTGAACTTTGTAGCTGACTAACGTGCCAATCTCTTGAACTTGTATTGATCTTTCGGTTATGTTTGTCTCTTCTTTTACATGAGAGTTAACTAGTATGGTTTTGGATGCTTTAGAAGAGTTTGTTACACGGAAGCACCATGGTATCATTTTGATTCCTTGGAGTCAAAATTTAGAAACCGAGGAAGCAATAATAATTTACGTACTTCCCAAGCTTTTGGCTCTGATATCAAATTTGATGCAGAACTAATTGAAAACAATTAATGGAGAATCAAAAACAGATCTATATAGAAAAATGGAATTAGGGACGGGAATGGTAGAAGAAGAAAACAACAGAAAAAGGAGAAGAAAAATAGGGAAAAGAGGAAATTTTAGCAACAACCTACAAAATATTTTATTCATTCATCAACTGTCTCAATTACAATGTAAAAATCATATAAATAGTAAAACCTAACCTTACTAGTGAAGGGCTTAGGCGAACTCAATAATATAAGCCCAACAAAAGAAACATAAATACTAAAAGAAAATCCACAATAGAAAAAAAATAATTCCCGAAGATGTCCGCATCAACTCTCATGGGTAGGAGAAAAGATACGACCCTATCGAGTGGATAAATCACAAGGAGCTGCGATCAATTGCCCAACCATAAACTAAGAGGTTGAACAAGCTTCTTTCGATGCCCATAAAAAGCATGTCAGCGGCGGTTTGAATTTGGTGTTCCCACCAATTCCCCCTGAATGGGTGGAAGGAGATATGGGCAAATGAAGATCTTGCTGACTCCGATAAAGCTCAAATAAATCTGGATCAAGTTGTTGGAGCGTATCTCCGGTAATCCATGTACAGTCGACTCACGTCGATCAACCCAATGAAGAAGGAAGCGTTGAAGCTCTCCATCATTAGTCAACACAATCTTGTTCATCTAAAATAGTATCACATTTCTTTTTAAATTCAGAAGTGTGATGGTTTCTCTCATTTCTTCCCGTGTTCTAGTGTCGATCCCATTCAAGTTCATAGTTTCTAACACGTTAAACTAGCGATGCCTATAAAGTAATGAACTCAATGAGCATAGGACCAGAGCCAATATACATGCACCTGAACTTTGTACCTGACTGGATTGCCAATCTCTTGAACTTGTATTGATCTTTCGGTTATGTTTGTCTTTTCTTTTACATGAGAGTTAACTAATATGGTTTTGGATGCTTTAGAAAGTGTTTGTTATGCAGAAGCACCATGGTATCATTCTGATTCCTTGGAGTCAAAATTTAGAAACCGAGGAAGCAAAAATAATTTACGTTTGGCTATGATACCAAATTTGATGCAGAACCAATTGAAAACAATTAATGGAGAATAAGAAACAGATCTATAGAGAAAAGTGAATTAGGGACGGGAATGGTAGAAGAAGAAGAATAGGGAAAAGAGGAAACTTTGGCAACAACCAACAAAATATTTTATTCATTCACCAACTATCTCAATTACAATGCAAAAATCAAATAAATAGTAAAACCTAACCCTACTAGTGAAGTGGTTGGGCCAACCTAATAATATAAGCCCAATAATAGAAATATAAATAATAAAAGCAAATTCACAATAGAAAAATAACAATTCCCGAAGATGTTCGCATCAACTCTCATGGGGTGGGAGGAAAAACTCGACCCTATCTAGTAGATAAATTACAAGAGGCTGCAATCAATCACCCAACCATAAAATAAGAGGTTGAACAAGCTTCTTCCGACGCCCATAAAAGCGCATCAGTGGCGGTCTGAATCTGGTGTTCCCACCAATTCCCCCAAAATGGGTGGAAGGAGATATGGGCAAAAGAAGATCTTGCTGACTCCGATAGAACTCAAATAAATCTGGGTCAAGCTGTTGGAGTGTCTCTCTGATAATCCATGTAAAGTTGGACTCAGTTCGATCAATCCAACGAACAAGGAAGCGTTGAATCTCTCAATCATTAGTCAACACAATCTTGTTCATCTAAAACATTTCTTTTTAAATTCAGAAGTGTGATGTTTTCTCTCATTTCTTCCCGTGCTCGAGACTCGATCTCATTCAAGTTCATAGTTTCTAACACGTTAAACTAGCAAGGCCTATAAAGTAATGAACTCAATGAGCATAGGATAGGTAGCGAATATACAGGCACCTGAACTTTGTAGCTCACTAACGTGCCAATCTCTTGAACTTGTATTGTTCTTTCGATTATGTTTGTCTTTTCTTTTACATGAGATTTAACTAATATGGTTTTGGATGCTTTAGAAAGAGTTTGTTACGCAGAAGCACCATGGTATCATTCTGATTCCTTGGAGTCAGAATTTAGAAACCGAGGAAGCAATAATAAAGCAATTTAGTAACTCTTGTTAAAATCTTCCTATAATGACCAGAGTTTTCCCTGAGAAATAATTCTCACTCATTGGAGTTGTCAATGCTTCTAAAAAAAAATAATGGGTTGTTTCTTAAGGTGGACAGTAGAGATGTGCACTGTATTAAAGAAGAAAACCATACTAATAATCATGTCTATTATTTGTCTAGTCTTGTCGGCATTTACACCGAGAATGTATCTCAAAGTTTACTAATTGTGAGGTGGATCAATTTAATCCACTTGTCACATGAGTATTTGTCTTGGGTACTTTGAAAGAATTGTGCTAGTTGATGTATATATGAACCATAGATTAAATCCAATGGTTGGATTTAATTTTATGGTCAATTACATATTCTAGTCATGTCTATTTCATAGTACAATATTTGAATTTGAATTTAAATGAATATTTGGCTCTATAATTATAAGACTTCTTCACCTTTTCATTATGGACTTGGCATAGCAAATGAGAGAAAAGCATAGAGAAGTAACCAAGTGGGAGAAACTCATATATCCGACGAAAATTTTTGTGGCTTCTGATGGATTTATTTCTTGATATATCCATTGTCATTCCCATGGATGACGGTGCATGATTCGCTATGACAAAAATCTGAGCTCAACGTCATATGACACTCCATTAGTAGTGTTGAAGAAGTTTTGAGTCTTTTTGGTTCGATTTTACACTTTTAGAGTTTATATTTCCGCATTGTAGTTGTAATAATCATTTCTTCACTACATTGTGAAATCTAAAAATGGTATAAGAGCTTAGGCTAGTGATATAAAGTGTTATAACAACCTGAAAATCAAATTGGAAGTCGAAAGGGTTCGATTTTGTTTAAAAAAGGTTCGACCGAAACTGCAAACCCATTTTCGGCAAAACCACGCACCTGGTGGATGAACGGTGACCACCACCAGACTCCAAATGACAAGCGGAATCAGTAGGTGTCACGCATGAGACACACACACTGACGGGTAGAGTGGCGTGTGAGCATCACGCATAGAGACACAAGCCACGTGTGAGCTGGATTCTGCTGAAGGTGAAAAAAGGCAGTTTGTTCCTTGTGACATTTCTTGACCTCCTGGTGGTGTTGGATTTCAGTTTGGTCCACTGTAGAAGCAGATATAGCCTCGGGCAGAAATGTGAAGTGGAAAAAGCTTTTCCGTTGGCGGCTCAGTGGTGTTTCTTGGGTTGCAGCAGCTGTTGGATAACTTATGGTAGTTATTGGAGGCCCTAGATCGATAAAGACTCGCATCTTCCGTAAAATACGAACCAACATATTGGTTCACTCGGTTTGTGCTTTCTAACACCCTCTCGAATTTACAATTGAGATATTGTGTTATTTGCTATCATATTCTTATTTGACTTTTGTGATATTCTCTATGTGTTACTTGTTATGATAGCATCGCTTATGTCATCTTGAAAAGTAATTTATACATAAATTGGTCTGAGCTTACATTTGTGTGTGGGTAAATTGAGTAAGTAAAAATTTTTTGAAAAAATTATTTTCCTACCATAGCCTTTCGAGTTGAATTGACGCAATTTAATGGTAAGAGAGATTATTCCATTTGGAAGCAAAAAATGAAAGCTATTTTAATCNTATTCCATTTGGAAGCAAAAAATGAAAGCTATTTTAATCAAACAAAATGTTTCTAAAGCTCTTGACGACCTGAAAAAATATCCTGATACATTGACGGTTAAACCGAATAAAATTTATATTGCATTTATCTGATGACGTGTTAGGACAAGTTGAACAACATTAGATTGCCAAAGAGTTGTGGGAAGCACTTGGAAAGCTATTTTTAGAAAAATCTCTTCCAAACAAAATACATTTGCTTCAAAAACTTTTCAGTTTTAAGCTCGACCTGGGAAATGACCTTGAATCCAATTTAGGTGACTTTAGCAGACTCGTCAAGTGTTTGGCCCATAATGATAAAAAATTTGATGATGAGTATCTAGCCTTTATACTTTTAAATGCTACGTCCGAATCCTATAGAGATGTTAGGAATGCTATCACATATGCTAGGGATACTTTGACCCCATATATTGTGACTGATGCTTTGAGGGCTAGGGAGCTAGAGCTTAAGAAAGAGTCGAGAGGTACCTCAAGAG
>CAIGRP010038968.1:0-21400 GCA_903798385.1 Fraxinus cuspidata
TTGACTGGAGTTCCAGTCTGTGAAGAACAACATGTTCTTCATTAATCTACGAGAGATAGACGATTTCAAAAGGCCAGGAGTGCTATAGGGTAGCAGATTCCATGGAGAGCTTTGGAAACAACATCTAAGGATTGGTTCAGGGGAGCATAGGATCCAGGGAGAGCTGTAAGGAGTGAAGTCAGGATTTCAGATAGTACGGGTCATCTAGTTTGATAGACTGTAAGTTGTTAAAGTTGTTTATAGTTGATTGACTAGCAAAGTGCTTGGAGTTTTTCCCAGTTGGGTTTCTTCGTGATCATCCTGGTGTTGATTTGTTGCTTTTACTTTGTTTATTGATTGATAGCTCGGAGTTTTTCCCAGTTTGGTTTCTCTGTGATCATCGTGGTGTTGATTTACTGCTTTTACTTTGTTTATTGATTGATCTTATAAGCTGCAGTATTCAAATTTAGGACTAAAATAACTTGCATTTTTAATCATCTGAAAAAGAATTAAAAGGTGACTTGTTATTTAATTCGTTAATAATTTTAAATTCTGCATTATGCACCTATTCACCATCTCTAGGTGTTATTAGGGTCGAACTGCACATTTTTCAGTGATAATTAATATTTTTCTCAAGTAAATACTACCAACATTATTAGTAATAGTGAAAAATGCAACTAGAACTGAAAGGAAAATTTTAAAAGTGATTGTATGAGTATTATGGCCCCAGTAGTCAAATAAAAATTGGATCATTCATAATCAAACTCCATGTTATATTGCTCTCATTTATTTTTTTGATGTTTTTGTCATAGCTACCATGAATATCTATTTGACGAAGAAATCGTTATTTTTGGAATGTCTTGTGATTTGATATGCACACTTTTCAATCGTTTCAGATCACCTAGTTTTGTTCTTGTATGTTTTGAGGGGCTTTGATGCTTTTATTCTTAGACTACTTATTATGAATATTAAAGAAAAGATGATGGGTTGTGATGCCATTTAAACGTGTTCAGTCCATTAGGCTATGATGAAATTGGGCTAAGCCCACTTGCGAGAATTAATTGGCCATTGCCCGATAACTCAAAATGAACCTTGCCCAAACTCGAGCCAAACTATGGATGACCCGTGTACTGCTCTACACCTTTGATCAATTGCTGAGATCTTCGGTAATGAATGCTGGTATTTAAATGGACTGAGTGGTTGCCCTAATTGGTTTCTTCATCTAGTCTCTACAAGAAGCTTCTGGGATTTTTTTGCTCTCTGTATGTCTTATCTCATTCTCTTCATTGTCTACTGTGTGTAGTCCTAAAACTTCTGGTTTTGGGTGAAAATTTGAGTGATTAGAGTCTTTGTGATTCTTTGTTTAAGGGTTTCGAGTTGTGATCAGTTTGTTGATTTTATGACCGTTGAAGTAGCTACGTGTCGATTCATTTTTTGGGGCTTGGATTTTGTGGTTGTTTCGTTTTGTATAGGAAGATACAATGTATATTCTATGCCCAAAATCATATAAATCCCTAAATGTTGATGATCTTTTATTGATCAATTATGTTCTTGAGTATTATGGTTTCATTTTGAGTTATATCGATGGTATCAAAGCGTTTTGGGTGGCTTGGTGTTCCTTCGATCATGATCTGTTTGTGGAAAATTAATTTTCACAACTAGATCTTAATAGATCTACGTTTGGTAAAACTCTAGATCCTATTGTTGATGGATCTTGTTCTTTGGTGGCGATTCCTTTGGAGATCTTGGTTCTCTGTAATTATTGGTTAAATCTTGGTAAAAAGGACTCAGATCGTGGAGTCTCTATTGATTGTTTTGGAAATACTTGGGTTCTTGATGGGTGTTACTCGAAGCTCTTGGTTAAAATTTTCTAACCCTAAGTCTTCTATGTTGTTCTTTAATACTGCAATTTCCCCTTGTTCTCTCTCTTGTTTTCCTTCTTGTCTCGTGTGTTTTAGAATTATGCCTTAACCTAGGGTTTTGAACCTCACGAATCCTAATAAATTTGAACTCATAGGAATTGGAGGAATTCCCTTGTTTTGCATTAAAATTACTTTTTCGTTGAACATTGACTTCAAATCTTTTCTTGTGTTGATTACAAAACTCAAATGATGACTACCACGTTTGAGCTTGGAGTTTTTAATAGAAAATGGGATTTCCCCATTTGGCAGCAAAAAATGAGGGGAGTTCTTGTTCATCAAAAAGTTTCAAAGGCTATAACTGGTGATTTTTCAGCTACTATAATTGCTGATCAAAGAACTGAACCTGATGAACTTGCCTATAGTTCTATCATTCTTCATTTTTCTGATCAACTATTGAGAAAAATAGGAAAACTTGATAATGCTAAAGCTTTGTAGGACAAATTAGAAGAACTTTACTTGGTTAAGTCATTACATAATAAACTTTTCCTTCTGGAGAGGTTTTTTAGCTTTAAGATTGATCTTTCTAGAGACTTAGATGATAATCTTAACACTTTTAACAAGTTAAAATAAGATATCACTAATGTTCATTTGACAATCAAGTCTGCCATAAAATATGGCAGAGATACCTTGATCCCTAAAATTGTTATAAATTTTTTAATGAGTAAAGAATTAAAACTTAACGCTGATAGAATTAGGAAGGTATCAGAGAGTTTGTTTATGAGATGTAGGTCCATTACAAGGTAAGGGAATGGTCAGGGCAGTCATAGTCATCAAGGGAATAACACTTCTAAGAAGAAAGAGAATGGGAGGTTTAGGTCAAAGTCTAGAAATGGAAATAGGAAGTGTTATGGGTGTAGAAAAACTGGACATTACATAAAAGACTGTTTCATGAAAAAGAATGAATAGAGAGATATGAAAGTTTATAAGGGGAATGTCGTTGAACCCTTAGATGATAGAACTATACTTGTTTATGCTGTGACATAAGCCATTACTGATCTGAATACTACAAATTATACAAATAATAATGATCAAAAGTGTGAATAGATTCTGGTTCAGCGTGCAATTTCCATATGACCTCTAGAAGACCTTGGTTAGAAGACTACTAGGATCTTGATGGTGCAAAGGTGGTTATGGGCAACAATGTTGCCTATAGAATTAAGGGAATTGATAGTGTGACTTTGAGATTTGAAAATGGATACACCTTTACTCTATGAAGGGTTTGGTATATCCTTGATTTGAATATAATTTTAATTCAATGGGTAATCTAGATGACATAAGCCTGCAAGGTAGGATTGAAAATGGTTCTTTGAAAGTAATTAAATGTTCCTTAGTTATTTTCAAATGTGCCAAAAGAAATTCTGAGTCCTCCAGCGCTGAGATAGGTGCCACTCAGAAATGGCATAACAGATTAGCATATGTTAGTGAAAAATACCTCACATTTTGATTAAAAAGGAGACATTTGGTAAAGATATTATGTTTAAGATTCCTTTCTGTGAGTACTGAACCTTAGCTAAGCAGCATTGGCTTTACTTTAATACTAGGAAGCATAAACTGTGCCTATTATAGAATATATTCATTTTGACATGTGAAGCCTATCATCTACCACTACTCAAGGTGGAAATAGATATTTTTTTTTAATCTCTAATTGATGATTTTTCAAAAAAAGTTTGGGTATTTCTCTTGAAATAAAATCTGATACTTTTGAAAATTTTAAAATTTGGAAAACTTTAATTGAAAATCAAGTTGATAAATAGATCAAAATTTTGAGGACAGATAATGGTCTAGAATTTTGTAATACAGAATTTGATCAACTTTGTAAAGATGATGGGATCCTCAAACAAAAAACTGTTTCTTATACTCCTCAGCAAAATTGTGTTGCTGAGAGAATAAACAAGACCATTTTAGATAAGGTGAGATGTATGATGATTAGTTCAGGGGTTCTTAAAGTTATTTGGGGTGAGGCTATTATGACAACTGTGTATCTTGTGAATAGAATCCCTACTAGTTCTTTAGATGGAAAGACACAAGAGGAAGTATGGTTCGGAAAACTGGCTGATTATATCGTTTTGAAAACTTGTAGTTGTGCTGCCTATTCTCACCAAAGTTTAGGTAAATTGGAGCCAGGTCCCAGAAATGCATATTCATGGGATACCCTGAAGGGAAGAAATGGTATAGACTTTTGGTTATAAAAAATAAGGGATTCAGGATGATAACCAATTGAAATGAAACATTTAATAAAGCTGAGAGGCATTGTTAGAGTGAAAGGATGTTAAGTAATGCCCCTATGAGTTAGAAAGAAAAAGAGAATAGGCTGCAGGTGAAACTAGATTAATATTGTGAACTTATTAATGAGGAACATGCTGAAAATGAAATTGGTGGAGAAAATGATGATATTTCAGATTCTCATGAACCTATTGAAGGCAATGGTCATGAATCTATGAATAATTTGGATAATCATTTGAGTGATTATCAACTAGCCAGGGATAGGACTAAAAGGGAGATTAGGGAACTTGTTAGGATGGGTGATTATCTATCCCTTGCTGTCCTATTATATCAAAATTTGGCCTTTAAAGAGCCTAAATTTTATGAGGAAGCCCTAAGTTATCAATAGTCAAAAGAATGGATGCAAGCTATTGAAGAAGAAATGAAGTCACTATTGAAAAATAATACTTGAGAGTTAGTACCCAAGCCTGATAATAAGTCTTTAGTAGACCGTAAGTGGATCTATATCATTAATGAGGGAAATTCTTCTAAACAACCTCTTAGATTTAAAGTCAGACTTGTTGCTAAAGGCTTTATCCAAACACTTGGTATTGATTAGAATGAAATATTCTCTCATGTTGTTAAGTATACTACAATTAGAGTCATGCTTGCTTTAGTTACTCAATATAACTTAGAACTTGAATAAACAGATGTTAAAATTGCCTTTTTTCATGGTGACTTAGATGAGATAATCTATATGAATTAGCCACAGGGTTTCATTGATACAAAAAGACCTAATCATGTTAGTTTTTTGAAAAAGGTCCTTGTATGCTCTAAAACAATAATCTAGGAAATGGTACAAGAGATTTGACAATTTTGTGTCATCTATTGGCTTTATAAGAAGTTATTTTGATCATTGTCAATATTTTAAAAAGAATGACAATAATTTGTGATTGTTTATCTTCTTTTGATATGTTGCTAATATGACAAAATATAAGCGATATTAATGACATTAAAAGAGTTTTTAGCACTGAATTTGAAATGACAGACTTAGGTCATGCTCGAAGAATTTTAGGAATGGACATTAAGGCCATGTTTGATTGCAATGAATTCTATGGAAAATATCACATCCGAGGAAAACAAATTCCACTTTGGCCATTTGATTGTAATGTGGAAATGAAAATTAAATTTCAAGGTACAACCACTTTAAGCTGCATTTTCTTTGTTTTCATGGAAAACGAATTTCTATGGGTTTGGTGGGTTTTTATTTTCCAACTAACATTGAATTGGAATTCATTTCTACCTTTACCTATCAAACGGACCCAAGAGAAATAGAACACAACAATCTCTTCTTTTAACACAATATGATTATGTGAAAAAGTTATTGTTCAAGTTTTCTATACATGAATCCTAGTCTTGCCTCTTGCTTGTCATTTTAAATTGAGTAAAAATCAATGTCCTCATGATGAATCAGATATTAAATACATGCAAAAGGTTCCATATGCTAATGCTGTTGGGTCTATTATGTATACTATGGTGTGTACCAGACCTGATGTTGCCCATGCTATAAGTATTTTGAATAGATTTATAGCAAATCCTGGTCGTGAACACTGGACTACCTTAAATGGCTACTATGATACTTATAAGAATCACTGATTTAGGTTTGCATTTTAAATCTTGTAAAGAGGATGCATATGTCATAGGGGCTAGGTGGATATTTAAGAATAAGTGAGATCAGTATGGCAATATATCAAGAACAAGGCTTGATTGGTAGCATAGGGAATACACTCAACTAGAAGGAATGAACATTCTTGAAATCTTTACACCTATTTCTAGGTTTGAATCCATTAGACTCCTACTATCTGTACCGTTTCAAATGGGATTCAAACTTTACCAGATGTATGTCAAAAGTGCCTTTCGGAATGTAATCTTGAATATAGAACCTCAGTTTAGTAACCTAAGGGATTGGACTAAAACAAACTTCTCGTGCATAGTATGAACGACTAACAATATTTTTGTTGAAGAAAGGATAAAAGAGAGTAAGAGCTGACAAGACCTTGTGCAATATGTTAAATTTGGATTGACAGTTGCACAAATCTACATTGATGATAATGTATTTAGGTCTACTTCAGAAATAAAATCAAGGGAGTTTGTTACACTTATGCAAAATGAGTTTTAGATGAGTATGGTCGGTAAACTTAACTTCTTTTTGGGTTTGCAAGTCAAATGAGTTCACTCAAGGATTTTCATTTCACGAGCCAAGTAAGCAAAGGAATCTAGTAAAGAAGTTTGGCTTATAGGACACCAAGGTAGTCGGGACTCTATGGCTACAATCATGAACATATACAGAGATGATCTGGGCAAGAAAATTAACTCCAGATCATACCGGAACATGATGGGTAGTCTTCTATACCTGATTGCAAGCCATCTTTACAAAGTCTTCAGTGTTGGAGTTTGTATGATACCAAGTTAAACCAAAAGAATCTCACTTGGCTGTTGTGAAGAGGATCATTTGATACAGCAATAGTACTTCTTGTTTTGGTTTGTGATATACTAATAACTCTAATGCACATCTTATAAGATACACTAATGCTAACTAGGCAGGATACATGGATGTTAGGAAAAGTATTACTGGAGGATGTTTCTACATGGGTAGCAATCTCATTGCATGATTGAGTAAGAAACAAAACTCTATATCTTTTGTACTACCGAATTTGATTATATTGCTTCAGTAGTTGTTGTGCTCAACTAATTTGGATGAAACAAATGATCAATTCTTGATGTACTTAATTTTTTTCTTATTTTGTGTGTTCATTGTTCATGCACGCAGTTTAGCATTTTCTTAAATAAAAATAAATTAAATAAGAAAAAATGGTGTTATTTCTTACAAATATCACATGATGTGAATTTTTTATTGGTATATAATTATTGGGATAAAATTGAATTATCCCATTAGAGTGGTGTGCTCATTACACTTTATTAGAGAAGTACACTTTAAGGAGATGTGACTAGTTTAAGCTTGCTTATTTTTTGACTTGGTTGTCATCTTTAAAGTGACTAGTACTTAGTTGTGGACCTATGAACAATATCGATGTCTATCTGAACTATAATATGTTGTTGTGTTAACAGACAGATTTATTGGACGAGAGGGTCACCGTCATAGGCATGTGAATATTCCTTGATAATGAATACAATTCATGAGAGAATAATGATCCCTATGAATTTATGAAAGTCAACTCCATGAACTCAAAAGACTATACTTTCAAAAGAAAAAAAATCAAGACGATGAGCTTTCAAAAGAATATTGTAACATAAAATTTTTTAGCTCATGCCTAGCACACGTATTTTTTCCATCTATAGATACAATATTAGATGTTGAATGGTTTGAAATACATCTATGTACTTGTTCGTTGATGGTTTCAACTTGGGTTAAGGTACGTGTAATGGACCATATTTTAGAATTTAAATCGCTATCAAATGTTTCATTAAAACATTTTACGTGATAAATAATTACCAAAATTTATGTAAAGACGGTTTAAACAAGATTAATTTGAAATTTTCCATATTCTTTAATTTATCTATTTATCACCTAATTAATGCATATCATGAAAATCTCACCCAAGGTGATCTTTAATATTGACCAGGAAACTTATATTTACAAAAAAGAAATCCATAATTAATACATGCAAATACTGTCCCTAAATTTGCAGTTGTGAGAATCGTAAATAACGTTCTTGATCTATTTCTCCTAACAAGTTAAACTAAAATTTAATCAACTTAATATGCATACCACGTTTTGTTATACATGCTAGAAAAATGAATATACAATAAAATATTGATTTCACAAATTCAACATCACAAACACTATAATTCATAATCAAAACGTGTTCCAAGTTCAAATAAAGGAACGAGATAAAAAAATTAACAAAATAAGGTTACTACTTGAAATCTAAAATATTCAACCTCATTATAGTGGATTATTTTGTTTGGTCTAATGAATTCAGGCACAACGACAATACCTCACCTCACCTCACCATCCACCAACCAACGACTCGTCCTAAACTGTGAGAGGTAGGGCAATGGTGAATATATGTGCATACTCAATATGACACAAGTAATTGTGTAATCCAAATAAAAATATCAAGTCACGCATCAAAATAATCATGCTGTCTTATCATATCTTTAGAAATCGGTAAGAGCTTATAATACATCATGTCTTGATACCGGATGACCATATTATACCATATCATATATTTCATTAGCATAACATTTATCAACATGAAGAAATAAAATTAGATGGGACAAACTACTTGCACCTCGTAATCCTACCTTGGTAGATCAAACAAATTTGAAAGAAAAATATGATTGCATGCTCCAAATCTTTTTCTCAAAATCTCAGTCTCCTTGAATATGGGGTACGTGTAGGTTTTGGAAATAATTTTTAATGGATGCCAATTCTACTTTGAAAATATGTGTGGCCGAAATTTGGTTCTCTGCTGTTTGTGTATAATACTTTTGTGGTGAAAATTCTTTGACTTCATTGTGTTACATATATTTGTTATATGACAAATCCTATTGTAAGTGGGTCATTTAACAGCAAAACAAAGCAAAATTCTAATTGAATTACATTAAAACCTTATCATAACCAAATAAATAAGATGCTTTACATCTATCTAACGACCCACGTAGCTGCCAACCCTTTAAAATCCATAATAAATTTAAAATCAAATACTAGTTAATGAAAACTTCTTTAAACTTTAATACATTGGGCCTAACTAATTCGAATTAATTTTTTCTTGAGTTCGTGCCTCGTCATTTAATATGAATTATAAAACAAGCCTAATATTGATATACTTATAATTATTTTATCAAAATCTTGGTTCTGTTAAAAATGAATTTAATATTATTTCACCTTAATCCATCAACTTTCCAAAATTATAAAAATATAGCAGATAAAACAAATAATGTTATTCTATAAAATTTTCGGGACGTTACAATACGGGTTATGATTGATTGGTCTAGATTGTTCTATAATTCACTCACATCATAATCTAATTAAATTCAAACATCTAATTGAAAGATTCTTGATTATTCTGATAATTTTGAACTGATTATGTAAATTAGTGAACTGTGAGATTTGCCCAAAAATATAAGAATACCGTCAATTTTATTTTGGATTTTTACTTATTTTGTGCTATTCATTTGTGTGGGCTTTTTGCAGATTTTTTTTTATCAACAGTGTAAACCTGGCTGTAAAATCTAATCTCCATTACTAAAAGGGATGAAAAAGGGATAAAAATCTAATCAGCCAAGAAAATAATGATGGAAAGTGGAGTGGTTATTTCATAACTGTTCAAAATCAGTTTTCTTATAATTCCCGTGAACACGTCCTCATTGTGCAGTTACCTTAAACTAAAGTTTACCCCCATTTTAATTCGCACAGTTAGGGTTCTACTTCACATTATCTTCAACTGTCTCTCTAAAAATTGCTCTTGGTTTTCATCTAGATTTTTTTAGTTTCAATTTATATGTACAGATTAGAAATGGCAAGAACAAAAACCTCCAAAGGAAGGAAAGCTCACAGTGAATCTACTATTAGCATTGCTTCCACTGGCGTCAGGTCACCGCCACAGCTGAAAGGGTTACACTTGATTGACCTGTGAAGAATCTATGAAGAAAAATGCAGAATCAACCCAAATCTAGTCCAGATCAACAAACCATTGACTCTACACGAACTGGTGATGCCCTGTCCCTGGCCATTGTACCCTATATTGTAATTTTGTTGTTCAAAATCAATATGGATGAAGTTAAGAAAAACATTATGTCATATTTATGACTAATGCGACTGCATAAGCCTTTGAGGCTTATGGTCACATGTGACTTTCTAAGGTCAAATGTGGCTGCCAACGTTAATAAAGAATAGCCGTTGGCTAGTTTTTTTTTTTTTGAATTTTCTGGTGGTTCTTTTGGTGAATCAATTCAACTTTTCATGATTAGATGGAACTAGTTCGTGTAGAGATAATTGAAAACTATATATATATATATATGATAGTAATCATCCCTAAAATATAACATGAACGAGAAAAAACCATTCTACAATTCATCCAAAACTTGAAGAAATTTTGATTCTTCACATATTCAGAGCAAGTTTTTCACTTGTTCATTTGAAGAATTACTTTGCTTTTGATGTTCTTTAATAGGACTTGATAAATCCTACAAACTATTTCCTATTTCAATTCTTTAAAAGCCATAAGAGAGGAGACAAATATCGTTTGAGGACAACGATATATCCTTCGTGTTCCAGTCTTTGTCGAATTTTATATTCATCTTCTTCTTCCTTTATTATCTCCATTGCTATATATATATTTTTTATAACAATCTCAAATATTTGTCATTCTACTGAAATGAAAACAAAATGTACACTTGCTACAATAAAAATGATGAATCAAGATTTAGTACGTTTGGACATATTTGATGGTGCCAACTTCACAATATGGCATGATAAACTCAAATTCCTTCTTACGGAGTTAAAGATCTTCTACATGCTTGATCCAAAATTGGAGTCAATTCTCAATCCAACAGACAAAGACACTGATGAGGTTCATCCAGAAAGAAAGAAATGGAAAGATGACGAATTAATATGTCGCGGCCACATTCTAAATGCGCTATCGGATCGATTAACGATCTCTACACCAACACCACTTCAGCAAAAGAGATCTGGTATGCACTTGGAAGTAAATATAAGGCCGGGGAGGAAGGTACGAAGAAGTTTTAAATTTCTAAATATTTTGATATTGGGTTTCTGGATAATATTCCCTTATTACCTCAAGTGCATGAGTTGCAAATAATTGTCAACAAACTGAAAGCAGTGAAGATCAAACTTCTTGAAACCTTTCAAGTGGGAGTAATCATTACTAAACTCCGGCGGTCTTGGAAATGATATAGGAAGAAAATTATTCAAAATTCTAAAGATTTTTCCTTAGAAGATATTCAAAAACATCTTCGCATAGAGGAAGAGTCAAGGGCAAGAGATAAGACTGAAAGGTCTTATGATGGCTCTTCGAAAGCCAATGCCGTTGACAATATGGATAACTACAACAACTATAAAAAGAAGGGAAACCCTCTTGGTTCCAAAAATGATTGAGAGTTCAACAACAATTCCAATGGAACTTGATATGTTGGTGGAAAATCGGGACATTATGCAAGAGGTTGTAGGCATAAGAAACAACCAAAGAAGGAAGGATAAGTAAATTTCCTACGGTGAGAGAAATCAATGGAATCCAAGGAAAAGTTCTAGGCTGGTGGTATGATACATGTGCTACTATCTATGTTTGTTATAATAAGTATGTTTTCAAAACTTATCAAAAGTGAATTCTATTAAATCCAAATGGGAAATAAAGGAAGATTGTCAAGAAATCCAAAGTGAATTCTATTATCAAAAGATGGTCAAGAAATCCAAATGGGAATTGAAGAAAGATCGAAAGTGATAGGCAAAGGCAATGTGGAAATCATCTTTTCCTTGGGAAAGAAGATCACTTTGACAAATGTTCTTCATATACCTAAAATGAATAGAAATCTAGTAAGTGGAGTCTTATAGAGAAAACCAGGAATTAAATCTATTTTTGAATATGGAAAACTTGTACTAACCCGTAATGGGTACATTGTTGGAAATGGCTATTCCACTGAAGGAATGGTCAAGTTTTGTACTCTTTAGGATAATTCTAATAAAAATAAATCATTTTTCCTATGTTATTGATTCATTTAATTTATGGTATGGTAGATTAGCACACATGGGAGTTAGCACTATGAAAAGAATGATTAAATGTAGATTGATACAATGTGAAATTGATAAAGTTACTGAGTCATTTAATTTATGTCATGATTGATTAGCACACATATGAGTTAGCACTATGACAAGAACGATTAAATGTGGATTGATACAATGTAAAATTGATAACTTCCAAAAATGTGAAACATGTGTTAAATCAAAGATGATTAAAAACCCATTTCATAGTGTAGTAAGATCAACAAACTTACTTGAACACTTGTTCATTCCGGTATTTGTGAATTGAATGCATGCTAACAAGAGATGGTAATAGATATTTTATTAATTTCATTGATGATTGCTCTAGGTAAACTTATGTATATTTGTTAAAGCATAAAGATGAAATCTTTAATACCTTTAAAACATATAAAATTGAAATAAAGATGAAACTTTTAGTGCCTTTAAAACATAAAAAATTGAAGGTGAAAATCAATTAGGAAGGAAACTAAAAACTTTAAGAAGCGATAGAGGTGGAAAATATTTCTCGAATGAATTCAGTATGTTTTGTGAACAAAATTGAATAATACATCAATGTTATACACCACAAACACCGAAACAAAAAGGTCTAGTAGAAAGAAAGAATATGACATTCTTAGAGATGATAAATACCATGTTATTGAATTATGAATTACCTTTTAATCCATGGGGTGAAGTCTTAATAAGTGCTTGTCATATAGTAAATAGGTCTTCTATGAAAAAGAATACGATCTTTCCATACGAAAAATGAAAAGGTAGGAAACAAATTATTAGTTATTTCAAAGTGTGGCGGTATTTTGCTTATTGTAAGAACACGGATCCCAAGAGAACCAAATTAGGTCATAGAGGTATCAAATGTGCCTTTGTTGGATATACTCTAAACAGCAAAGCCTATATGTTATTAAACCTTGAGTCTGATGTTATAATAGAATCATAGGATGTAGAATTTTTTATAAATGTATTAGTAGCAAGAAAATCTAAAAATAATGAAGATATTCAGAATTTTGGAAAACCACAAGAAGAGATATCCACAAGAGATGTTGAATATGAACCTCGAAGAAGTAAGAGAACCAGAAAAGAAAAAGGCCTAGGATAGGATGAAATAGTTTCCCAACTTATTTCTTTCCACTTAGTAGAGGGAGATAGGAAAGATGTTGTAAGAACAACTCCTTTTGTTCTTCAAGTGTAAAGTGATCCTAAAACATATAAGGAAGCAATATCTTATAGAGATTCTATACTGTGGAACGATAAATAATGAAATGAACTCTATTATTTCAAATAATACTTGGGAAATAATTGATTTACCAAAATGTTCTAAAGCCATTGGTTTTAAATGGGTGTTTAGAAAGGAATATAATTCCGATGGAACTCTTAATACCTAAAAAGCTAGATTAGTAGCTAAGGAATATTGTCAAAAGGAAAGTATGTATTACTTTGACCATATGCACCCGTGGCTAGGATAACCCCGATAAGGATCTTGTTTGCACTGGCATCAATTTATGATTTACATGTTCATCAAATATATTTAAAGACGGCATTCTTAAATGGAGATCTCAAAGATCAGGTCTCTATGAAACAACCAGAAGGGACCGGAAAATGAACATAAGGTGTGCAAGGTAATTAAATTCTTTTATAGATTAAAACAAGCCCCTAAATAATGGCTTGAGAAATTTGACTCTAAAATACTATCAAATGGTTTTAATTATAATTCGGTAGACGAATGTCTTTACACTAAAGTAAATGATGGTGCAATTACTTAAACATGTCTATATGCTGATGATATGTTGGTCATCAGCTACAATATAGACGGAATCAAAGAAACAAAGATGTTTCTATCCTCCATGTTCAAAATGAAAGATCTTGAACAAGTGGATACTATTCTTGGTATCAAAGTTAAAAATGATAGTGGGGGTTTTACATTGATCCTATCACATTATATTGAAAATGTGATAAATAAGTTCAAAAACTTGAACGTCAAGGAGGCTAATATTCATTTGGATCCAAGTATCAAATTGATCAAAAATGATGGGAGAGAAATAACTCAAATAGAATATGCAAGTGCAATTGGAAGTCAGATGTATGAGGCACAATGTACAATGTAGCATTTGCTGTGAGTAAACTAAGTAGGTTCACTAAAAATCCAAGTTTCGAACATTAGATGGCCATTGGTGGGTTCTTGGTTACTTAAATAACATAAAAACCTTGGAATACAATATACAAAGTTCCCTAAAATCTTGGAAGGATATACTAACGGTAGTTGAATATCGAGTGCAAGAGAAAATAAATCCACTTCATGTTGGGTATTTACTCTTAGAGGAGGTGTAGTTTCTTGAAAGTCTAAGAAACAAACTTGCATTACTCACTCAAGAGTTGGAATTTGTAACATTGGCCGAAACTGGAAAAGAAGCTGAGTGGCTAAGAGATCTATTATATGAAACACCTTTAGATATAAAAGATATTTCTTCAATACCTATCTTCTGTGATAGTCAATCTACTCTTGCTTGAGCATATAACGAAGTATATAATGGAAAGTCAAGACGCATAAGTTTAAGACACGAGTATGTAAGGAAATTAATAAAGTATGGAATAATTTCTCTTACACATGTTAAGTCTAGTGAGAACTTAGATGATCCATTTACTAAACCTCTCACGAGAGAGTTAGTAAGATTGACATCAAGTATGATGGGGTTGAAACTCCTTAATTAAATTCACCAATGATAGCAACCGTACCAAAAGTATACTAAGCAAGTATATTTAGATTTAAGGGGTAATAACAAGTCATTCGATAAGTGGATGGATTTCAACACTATTAAATTTATTAAACCTTATATTTGGTAAATAGTGTTGGTTGTTTCTGTTGGAGGGATAAATTATAATTAAAAACTCTTAATGAAGTTAACTATGAGGTACAAGTATCTCTAAAAGTAACAAAGATGTTGGAAGAACGTTACCTATGTGAATTTCGAGGTGGTGCTCCCTCATTAGAGAGCTAAAGTTTTTTCTCTTTAAAAGTTCAAAGAAAAAGGATAAGTGCAACGTCATATTAGCTCTAAGCGAGTTAGAGGAACTTGTGAAAAATATAACACTTGTGTTTATGATTCACTCGGTATTGTTACAAGGTATAACTGGTTCAAAGCTTTCTAGCTACCTGAAATTTTGATAATGCTTTATGAGATTACATTATGGTTAAATTCAAATCGAAAGATATTTAATTCTTATGCATGAGTGTTGATTTTGAATATGTGATTACTGTTGATTTTGAACAAGTGGGAGATTATTGTAATTTTATTGTTCAAAATCAATTTGGATGAATTTAAGAAAAATTTTTATGCCATATTTATGGCTTATGCGATCGCATAAGCCTTTGAGGCTTGCGGTCGCATATGACTTTCCAAGTCCAAATGTGGTTGCCAACGTTATAGCCATGCGATCACATGGATATAGCCTATGCGGTCACATGGTTATAAGAAAATAGCTGTTGGCTAGGTTTTTTCTGAATTTTCTAGTGGTTCTTTTGGTGAACTAATGCAACCTTTCATGATGAAATGGAACTAGTTCGTGTAGAGTTGATTGAAAACTATATATACATTATAGTAATCATCCCTAAAATATAACATGAATGAGAAAAAAACCATTCTACAATTCATCCAAACTTGAAGAAATTTTTATTATTGACATATTCAAAGCCTACTTGCTCATTTGAAGAATTACTTTGCTTTTGGTGTTCTTTATTAACGCTTGATAAATCATACAAACTATTTTCTATTTCAATTCTTTAAAATCCATAAGAGAGAAGGCAAATATCGTTTGAGGACAACGATATATTCTTCGTGTTCAAGCCTTTGCTAGATTTTATATTCATCACCGTCTTCCTTTATTTTCTCCATTGTTGTATTCTTTTATAACACCCTACCACCTACAAGTGGAAACTCTTAAACCTCTATCGTCAGAGTTACCATATTCCTGATAACGGTTCCTCCCACTTTACGATCCAACAAACATATGAGTTACCCAAGTGATGTGTTAGATGAGTGAAAATTTGAGGATTTTGATAATGTTGGGTATAAAGAAAACAATTATGAGGAGGAAATTGAAAATATAAGGGACTAGGGACCAGTGAGGAGCACTCAGAACACCTGATTGATAGGATATACAATCCTACCCAAGATGAAGAAGTCAAGGACACCACAAATGAACCTACGCCACAAAATTTAGCTCTCAGTTTGAAGTTTCAGACGATGATTTAGAGGAAATCTCTTAAATGAATTCTACTCCACTGCCATGGCAAAGGACAACCTTAGCAGATAAGGGTAAGCAAAAGTCGATGAAGGGTTTGATACACCCTTGCTAGGAAGTCAGAATAGGCTTCCAACTCTTTTTGGCAGAGCTTAAAGAGTTCGTCGACTCCTAGTTCTGACCCTAGTCTATTCATGTTTGAGACCTTCTCCAAAGGTAGACGCTCTGTAATCCCCAAAATTATTGTTTCTTAATTGAACCTAATGAAAGTATTTATGTATCATTCACTGCTCACGCAAAATTTATTAAGGAATTTAAAGTTGAGATTGAGGATTTTTTAAGAATTAGGTTGGAAGATATTTTGGGGTTCCACAAACTTGAGAAATTGTTAACTTTTTTTAGAAAAATTAATAAGACGATTTTGAAAGAATTCATGACAAACATTCCAAAAAATATTGGGAAAGCAGGAAACCATTCAGATGGCAAGTATACATGAGGGATAGACTTGTTACTTTCAGTCCCAACGTACTCCATGGCTTGCTAGGAATGGAGGATATTGTGGACTCAGCTAATGAGGGACTCACCAATGATGATGTGGCTATGGAGATGATAGGGATGAACTGGCCTAAGAAGCTGATGCTTTGTCGATATCTAAGATCCTTCCCAAATACAAAGTGCTTCACAAAATTCCGATCCATAACACCAAGCCTCTAACTTACCGGTCTGACCTCTTAAATGAAATGATGGTGACTTTGTACAAATAGGTATCCAAGGTGGGAATAACTTGGTTAAAATGATCTTTGATCGAAAAAGTGTATTTTATACACTTATTAGGGGCCTAGAATGTCGATATTTGTAATTCTTTTGACATAATACATCATAAATTATTATAATTTATGTTATATAGGTAAAACTCATTGTCTGAACGAGTAATCAAAAGAAAGAAACGAAAATTGGTGAAAAGGGCAAAGGTCAAAGTTTGAGGACCAAATTGCAAATATTCATAGTCTATTCGGACCACAAGACGATACGTTAAAAATAGCTAGGAGACAATTGAATAAAATTAGAACTAAAAAAGGAATGGATATGATCAAAATATAATCAAAATCAATTTTCAATCGTACAAGTTATATTCTAGATTTTTTGCCGAATATTGACACCCATTTTTGGCATAGTAAACGTCCGAATTGGAAATATTTTACTTCTATAAAATTTGTATCCCTTTTTGAGTTAGTTTTCAAACTCACTTTAAACCGCCACAATCAGATACTAAGAGAGAATGTTATTGACAAAATACTAACCATTGTGTAGAGACAAAAAATCCGGGTGCGAAGACAACTTTCCTTATTAAATTAGAACTCTTTTAGAAATCAATTTGGACATGATTTTCAACCATTTTTCTACTCCTACAAATACTTAACAATAAAATACACATTAGAGACTTCTCATATTCATCTTATACTCCAATATTCATTAACTATTATCATCAATGGAGGAAAATTCATAATTTTTGTGAGAGAACGGAAGGAGACTAGCAAGAATTCAATCAAATGGAGATTCAAACTTGATTTTTGGGTAAAGAAAAGAAGGCATAAGTGGAGATTCATCAATAAACCATTGAAAAAGTCAAGAAGATTCATATTCTCAATTTATCAGAAATCCAGATTATGTCTTTTCACTTAAATATGATTTCTTATAATTTCGATATGTTAGGCTAGTTTTATACATCGTTAGAATGAGATGAACCATTGTTATGAGATTTTTGGTATTTACTGACTTTTCAATTAATTAGCTACTAATTGAGATGATTTATTGGAATCTATTATTATCTAGAGAGATAATAGGTCTTTAGCTAAAAATAATAAACATTGTAAAGTTCGATAGAGGATAAAGATATACCTTCATGCCTTACATGGTTTCCATAATTGTTATAGATCGTTTAATACATTTGTCATGTTTGCATCTTTCATCAAGAGATAGGAAGGTCACATGAGGGGAATATATTTGATAACTATCGAGTGAGGTTTTCAATTATATTAGGAACATTGACCAACAAGATGACTACAAATTGTCACTTTAATTTGTTGTGCTAAAAATAGATTAACAATAGGACTCGACATCTTAGCAATACTTTCACATATTATAAAAAAAATTCAGTTAAATTGCTTTCTAGTTTAATTGATAATTTAGATATTAGTATTAAAAACTCAAAACCTATTTGCTATTTGATTAATGTTTCTATTAATTTAAACTCGATTGAATACTTAGTCCTCGTGGGTTTGCCATTCTACACACTACTATATTGCTTGTTCATGATCTCGTTCGTTTGTGGAAAATCAAATGATCAAGTTTTTGCGCCGTTGCTGGGGACTATTGTATTTAATTAGCTTTAATTAATTTTAGCTTTAATTTACATTTTTATTGCTTATTTAGTTAGTTACATTTATCAGAAAAATATTAAAATGTTTTCTATTTTTTTCCTTTTCTTTTGAGGACGTTGTATGCAAAATTCGAGACACGGTGATCTTGTTCAATTTGATCTGAAAATTGAACGAACATTTAGGTCGAGAAGAAGAGAACAATTAGAAGCACACCAAAAATAGCAAGCCGAGCTCATGGTAGAATAAAATCAAAAACAAAATGACATCGGAGGGAATGAAGAAGTAGCATATCCAATTGCGGCGACAGGAAATGGGAATGCTGGGTTGATGGGAGAGTATATGGTTCCACCGATCGTGGAAGTCCAATAAGTATAGTGTATCTGGCATTTGGTCAAGCAAATTTTCGATTGAGGACGAACGTGATCAACATGTTCCAAAATACACTACAATTCTTTGGGAGGGCTACTGAAAATCTCAATGTTCACATCTCAAGATATCTGGACACGTATGCAACAATAAAATATGCATGGGTTTCAAGTGAAGCAATCCGACTAAGGCTTTTTCCTTACACTTTGAGAGATTCATCTAGGGAATGCGTGGATACTTTTTCTCTTCACAGCATAACCAGCTGGAACGGTTTAAGCTAGAAATTCCTGAAAAAATATTTTTCACCTAAAAGGATTGCCAGGTTGAGAGATGAAATCACTACATTCTCTCAACTAGACTCAAAGTGCTACCATGAGGAATTGGAAAGGTACAAGGGGTTGCTTTGTAAGTGTTCACAACATGGGCTGGAAAAATGGCTTCAAGTGCAATATTTCTACATTGGGCTAAATTCGACAAGTAGGGCCTATGTTAACTCCGCATGTGATGACATCACAAAAAGAACTGCGGATCAAGTCTACCAAATCATGGAAGCTTTGGTATTCACTCGTACACTTTGGCCTACTGAAAGGATGAGTGCAAAGAAGGTTGCTAGGGTATATGAAGTTGATCTACTGATAGCAATCTCAACGTAGGTAGCAGCTTTAGCTCTGAAAGTGGAACATATGAGTGCAATTCAAACAGCCAGACCGAGATGCAAACATTTTGGAGGGAACTATGAGAACGTAGATTACAATGTGGGTAGTCCGTTTGTCCAATCAGTGAAAGATGTTAACTACACACAAAACTTCCAAAGGCAGCAAAATAATCCCTATTACAACACATACAATCCTGGTACGAGAAATTATCCCAACTTCTCAGGGAGCAACAATAAGGGAGCTTAGACTACACCATAGCAGACTGCACTGCTAGATTTTTAGCAGACTGAAACTAAATTGGTAGAAATATCTACTGAACACATGCAAAAAAATGGATAAAAGCTTGCAAGTTCAGGGAACTGCCATCAAGAATTTGAAATACCAGATGTGACAGATAGCTAAGACACTCTCAGAAAGACAATTAGGAATACTGCTAAGCAATTCATAGACAAATCCCAAACAGAAGGTAATGGTAGTAAAAGTTGTAGAAGGTGAGGATATTGAAGAAAATCACTACACGCAACAGGGTTCAACACTAAAAATCACAGTTGAGAAACATATGGTAGTGAATAAAAATATGTCTTCCACGATCAAGGGGCACTTGGAAAAATCTGAGCAGAATATAAAATCAATGAAAGGACAAATATCATAGGATCCAAAAGTTGAGATAACCATTCTTATCAGAGAATATGCTCCACAAATACCCTTCCTATAAAGATTGCAAATGAGGAAACTAGAAGAACATTTTGTAAAGTTCTTGGACATCTTCAGGAAGCTTCATGTCAATATCCTACTGATTGAAGTTATCTCAAATGCCCAACTATGCAAATTTCTAAACGAGATCTTATCCAAAAAGAGAAAGTTTACAGATTTTGAGACCACCAAGTTAAATGAGAAATGTAATGCCATCTTGTAAAACAAATCACCTCATAAACTAAAAGATTCAGAGAGTCTCGAAATACCTTGCTCAATAAAAAGTGATTCAAATTTTAGTTGTTTATGTGACTCAAGAGAAAGTATAAACCTAATGTCTTTTCTTCTTACAAGAACTTAGGTTTGGAAGAGCTGAAGGACACATCCATCTCCCTTTAGTTGACAGACAGATCAATCAAATACCTGGGAGGATGTGCTTATTAAAGTGGGCAAATTCATATTCCCTATTGATTTCATTGTCCTAGATATAGAGGAGCCATGTGATGCAGCATTACTTATCTTGGGCAGATCGTTCCTATCAACAAGCCGAGCTATCTTGGACTTTAAAAGTGGCAAACTCACATTGACAGTGGATGATAAGTAAGGGAAATTCAAGATCTACACTACTATCGAGAACCCATTACATGAAGAGATTAGAAAAAAGGCCAAGAACAGTGAAATTATATTGCTCAAAAGGTGCAATAAGGCTCAACAAAGCTTAAAAATTTAGGGACCCTTGGACAAGATGAGAATGGAGAGTTCAAGGTTTGGAGGAAAAAAAGAGGATGAACGGTTGGAAACGGCAAGGAGTGTAAGGTTGCAAGATTCGAGCATGAGCCACCATGATCAATTTATTCATACAGTCTAGCTAAAGACTATAAATTAAGCGCTTATTAGAAGGCAACCTAATTTCTTAACCCTTTTATTTATATTATTTTTTGTACCGCATTGCATATAGATTATTTTGATTATTAGTTTACATTAGACTTAGGCATGTTTCAATTTATAGGGTATCATCATACTATCATGTTTTTCCTTAGGCCATTAAATTTATTGTTGGTTATTTCGATTGTTTGGGCTAAGTAACACGGGTTCTAGGTTATTTGATCTTAATTTTTGTTTTGATAGTAATGTTCAGGAACATGACGTCGCGGAATATTCAAA
>CAIGRP010038970.1:0-19769 GCA_903798385.1 Fraxinus cuspidata
TTAGTTTTGGAGTGTTTGATAAGTGTATTTTGTTCACTTATTCGGGGCTATATTACTAAGCTTTTGTGTCATTTTAATATTGCATTTTACTTAACTTAGGTTAATTTTGTCTTATTACAGTTTTAGATCTGTTTCTAAGCAACTGGAAAAGAAAGAAGGATAAATTGGTCAATTGATGGAAGTTTGGGGACTAATATGATTTTGATTAAAACTTGAAGTACTAAAAGAAGTAATTTGATGTGGAGGATCAAGATGGAAGAAAGAATAAAGAAAATGGCAGAAAAGAAAATTCGCGAAAGTTTTATAATTGGGCAGCCGCCCCAGTTCTAGCCGTTCGACCCTCAACATCATCATTATAAGCCATTTTCTAAGCCTAGGCGGTCGCCCCATTTTCTACTGGACGTCCGCTCTAGCCAAATCGCAGAAATTATTCTGGTTTCCTTATTTCAATAGAACTCGTATGGAAACGAATCTTGGGTTGCGTATTTAAACCCTAAACTTGTCTAGAAAGCAAAAAAATAAAAAAATAAAAAAAGGTTATTCATAAGGGTTTTGAGAGAAGAAAAGAGGCAAAACCAAGAAGGACAGCACCACGAAGCGAAGATAAAACTCAAGAATTGAATTGGTGATGTCGTTCTTTATTTATTTTCCTGATTTTCTTTTTTCCACCATGCTAGGCTAGGTTAATTATGTACTAGGAGAGTGATGGACTATGTAATATGATTTTTATTTCTTAGTTTTACATTCTTAACAATAAAAACACGTTTTGGATATTTGAATGATTTATATGATCTTATTTTCTTCGTAATTATTGTGCACATAATTGTATGAGTATGGTGACTTATTTCATGCATTCGAAAGAATGGGAATATGTTCGACATATATAAATTATCATAGAGTCCGATAGGGGATAGAAATATAACTCTATGACTTATGTGAATCTTTAAGTATTCAAAAAACTTATGCATTCTTATATGTTCGCATCCGTCATAGAGATACAGTCGGGTCACATATTAGAATAGGTTTGACTTTACTCGAGAGAGACTATTAAATAATTTAGGAACATTGATTCTTCAATATTTTAATAGTGTATCAAAGTGTAGAACTAAGTTTAAAAATATTGTATATAGGGATTCGTGATCCCAATACATTCACCATATATTAGAAAAAACTTCATTTTGCATTCGACATAAATCTCATTCAGTTTAGTTAACGCATTCATAATTGTATTCGCATCATTAATTGTTATAAATCCATCAAACAAACATTCTCATTCTTATTGTTTAGGTTAATGTCACAATAATTAGAATTTTAACTAATCAATCCTTGTGGGACGATACTCGAACTCAAAAAGTTCACTTTATTACTTGTTAATGAACCGTACACTTGCGGTGATTTTTATTCGAAATTTATTTTCATGACAAGTCTTTGGCGCCGCTGTCGGGGATTGAACTTGCGGTGTGTTTTATTCGGAATATATTTTCGCGTAACAATTACCCAAGCTAGAGCCATCAATATTCAATTTAAGGACTCCATTCTTCGAAGGACACCAGCGGACAAGAAAAGGAGTCCTAACACGCAATAATGCCTCTGGAATACCAAGCCAATGCGAGGATTCTCTTAAGCCAGGGGATTGGCGTTTGATGACCAAATGAGGGAGCTAAGCTCTACCAAGCAACGCTGCACTTTGCAACAAATTTTATCAACAGATATTGTATCACCATTGTACTTGGCATTATTCCTAGCAAGCCAAATTGCCCTTGAGATTACTGCAGGAGTCAACAGACCAAGGAGTTGGACCTGAGAATGTCCTTGAAACTGAATCATCCAAATTGTGAGTAACAAATGCCAATTATTATTATTATTATTAGCAATACGGGCGCCAAAAAGGGAGGCAAAATGAGACCAAACCCGCATTGTAACTTCACTGGAATGGAAAAGGTGATCAATATCTTCTATTCGAGCATTAGCACAGCAATGACTCTTGGAAACAAGTGAAATACCACACTGACTAATCACTTTATCCACAGGGATAATACCACTCCACACCCTCCAAAGAAAGACTGAAATCTTCACTGGTAGCTCCTTGTTCCAAATCATCTTGAAAGGCAAAAAAGTGGAATTTTTGCAACTTAACAAATCCCAAGCTGAAGACGAAGAAAAAATACCTAAAGTAATAGGACACCAAATAAGGACGTCTGGCCTTGCCTTAAGAAGTACATGTTGAGATTTAACACTAGAAACCAAATTAGCACCCCCAAGCCAATGAAGAATGCTCTCATTCCATCCACCATGAGTCATAACCTCATTTAATTTAATCAAAGGTTGAATAACAGGCCCGCCTTGATCTGCCAGAGAGCCCACTCCCATCCAATTGTCAAACTTCCCTACTTGCCACCTACTATGCTCTTGAATGAAAGGAAGATGATTACAAAGTTGCCACCACATAAGAGAAGAACCAAGGCCAGCAGAGTAATTGCTAATGTCAAGCACATTAGTCAAATATTTTTGCTTCATAAAGGCCGCTCATAAAGAGTTACCAATGAAAATTCTACACAGCATCTTGCAATGCAAAGAGTTGATAACATCGAATATATTACGAATGCCTAGCCCTCCCTCCTCCGTAGGATTGCACAATTTTGACGAAGAAACCCAATGATATTTAGCACTACCTTCATATTCGCCCTATAAGAAATTTTCAAACAGCTTATGGATCTCATTAATCACTTTATCCGGATTGCGAGAAAAAACCATCTTGAACTACATTAATTTTCATAGAAATTTTTGGAGAAGAAATGGCAGCATGAATGAGAGAAATCCAACCCTCTGCCAACCCAAAAGCTCTCAGCACCCCTGAAAAATAGTTCCAAGTGACCCGATCGAAAGCCTTCGCCATATCAATCTTCAAGATAGTATTGTAACCACGTGATCGCCGATTGATATGTTGCACTATTTCCTGAGCAAGCGCTATATTCTCCGAAATCAACTAACCCGATACAAAATCTATTGTAAGAACTTCTCTTAATCACTTTTATATATTCATCAAACGCTTAAAATAACTTCTGATTATTTGACAAGTAAAAGTTGGGCTCTAAAATCAATCTCAAGTACTGTGAAATCCTAGTCATATTGGAACTAGAAACAGTGGTATTCTAAATCTATATATGTCTACGTATATGGTTATGATTTAACACGAGTTCCATTCCGTTATCATAACAAATCTTGTGTATTCTTGAGAGTTGGGATTTGGGTGATTCCATAGACGAATTATACGTGGTCATGTGGGGTCGACTGACCCTAGTTCACCCATGAGCAGTTCAGGAAAATGCAACACAATTGGGAAGAATAGGGCAGTGGTGAAATTGATCCAATATAAACTTAATATGCAACTTAGAGAAGAGAAAGATTGAATGTCAACTTTTTGAAATTTGTTACGCCTCGCCACTAAGGCTCAAAGTGAAAGTGCCACATAGCCAGCCACGTGGATAGAGAGTCAACAGAAAAGTCATCAAAGACCCAAGTGATCAAATACAAAGAAATTATACAAACTACTGAAACTCGTACCAAGGTATTGCCTTAATGGATGAAGGTTTACACTTGGGCCGAAACATACCTAAAGAAACAAAGAAAGGAGTTGAAGTTCTCCACTCAGAGGACCAGCTCCGAGGCTCTCAATTTATCTGAATATCATGAAGCCTACGTTGTCTCTTACAATATATTTGAGTATCTTTTAAAAGTGATTGATGTAATACTTGTAATAGAGAATGTCAGCATGTCAACCAATTGTATAGGGCAGTTGTCACCTTATCAATGTATTAATTGTAAGAATAAATAATGATGTGAAGCCTCAAGTAAGGAGATGTGGCCATGTGGTTCTGATCCAACGAACACCACGTCGGCCAAATCAGTATAAATAGGTTCTATTTGTAACATAGAAAGGGTTGGAAAAATTAGATTTATTGAATGAGCAAGAAATATTTACAATTACTTTTATGAGCATTTTCATCTTTCATTGCAAACAATTGGTAGAGAAATATCTTAATACATAATCTTACTATTTATATACACGTTTATTTTCTATCCTTCCACATATTCTAGTGAGATCTTTGGTTGGTTGTTTTGGTTCTCGATTGGTGATCATTGTTAGCGTGATCATCTTTGTTTCAGCCGCCAGAGCTCAAACACTTTGTCTCTCGCAGTAAAGCACTTCTCGCGTTCAAGTCTGCCTTCTTTCTCGCCCTTTCTCTAGTAGAAACGCGTCGAAATTTGCTTAACTTGGCAGGGTACCATCACAAAAGGATGGAAGCCCTCCAAGAAAGGGAGGTCGAAGTTGACACTTCAACTATCTATGCCTTGGAACAGACTCATCAGGCTCCATTTAATTTTTCTCCAATGTGCCAAAGACCTGCCTCAGAGGTCCACAAGTGTCTTCGATATGCTGAGCATAGGTTTGCCTAGAAATAGGCAGACTCAGTCTCCTCCTGCACCTAGAAATAGGAAACCGGAGCCTCTTCGGTTCGAGAGACAAGAAGAACCAGTTTACCATGAAGAGCCTTGAATTCCTCTCCCTAGAAATAGGTGTGAGAGAAGAGACCAGATCAAAAGCGAAATGGGACCTTCCCATCCACTTTCGCAAACTCAATATAGGAAGGATGAGGATTTTGATGAGCTACAGATGTCCTACGACTTTGACAACGATGATCATTCACCATTTTCATAAGCCATTAGGAACGTCCCCATGCTGAACCACTTCAAACTCCCCAAAATTTCAAAGTATGATAGGAGAGGCGACTCTGCAAAGTATCTCAACAGCTTCAAAATCCACATGAATCTGAAAAGAACTACTCCATTCTAGAAGTGTAGAGCCTTCCACTTGACCCTAAGTGGAGCTGCCAAAATATGGTTCACCAGGTTCCCAGAAAGAAACGTTCGGAGCTTGCCAGACTTCAAAAGGACATTCCTAAAGAGCTTCGTCACCACTAAAGAAGGTGAAAGACCAATTCAAAGCTTACAAGACATACAACAACAGCAGGGCAAGTTTCCAAAAAGTTTCTTGTCCCGCTTCACTGATGAGATGACCTACTGTATACAAGTAACAAATAGGGAAGCTCTAACTGCCTTAAGGGGAGGTTTGAAAATGACATCTCTCTTCTGGAGAGATGTGCATAACAATGACCCTTCCACCTATGATGCCTTATTGGAAATGATAAGGCATGAAATCCTCAATAAAGAATTGAGAGATCATAGGAACAAGGTCAGCCACGACTTACCCTAGTCAAATGTAAAGGGAAAAATGTCCTACCTCCCATTGATGGATCACTAGATCCCTTTTAATCATTCACAAGCACTAGCCGCAGCGACACTCAATGCAGTACCTACTTTAGCTTATGAGAAAGTGAACCCTGGTACAGAAATGCATCAGGGCCAACCCTATCAGAGATACCGTCAAAGAAAGAGAGGTAGAGGATGAGGCGTTGAATCTAGAAATAGGTACAAAGTGCCCATTTATTATACATTTCATCACTCCTATAACTACTACACGAAAGATTGTTGGGACATTGTGAGGCATCCCTAGGACATAAATTGGGGAAGAGACAGGCACCTTCAAAGAGATGCTCTTCCTAGACAAACTCAATAGCCTGGGAATGTTGAGCCTAGAGATCATAATAGGGACGATGTCCCAAGGAGAAGGAACAACGATGCAGAAAGACCTAGAGACGAAGACAAAGAGAACACCCCCAATAATTAATGGCCAGGAGACCCATCAATAAAATTGATGCAATCTTTGGAGGCCCATACATTGGAGAAGAATATAGGAATTCACAAAGAAATTATGCCAAGGAAACAAAGGACCCTCATATGACAAGCTTCATAGTTAACCGAGCATTTGTTGAAAGAACAATTCCACCAATCACCTTTAGCCAAGAAAATGCAGCAGGTGTGCATTTCCCACACTATAACACCCTAGTGGTGAGGGTCGTCGTGACCCGTGATGGCCTAAAAAGAATGTTAGTGGATAATGGAAACTCGGTTAACATCATTTTTGGAACCACTTTTGACAAGATGAAAGTTGACCATGAGCTGACCCCAATAAGTTTTCCCTTGTATGGTTTCATGGGAGATAGCATCATCCTAAAGAGTAATATCACTCTAGCAATAGAGATGGGGATTGCACCCTTGAATACTTACCATTACATGGAATTTTTTGTGGTTGATAATCGCTCCGCTTATCACGGAGTATTAAGGAGGTTAGCCTTAAAGGAATTCTAGAATGCCACTTCCATTCATCATTTATGCATGAAAATTCCCTATGGAAAATGGAATTGCAACGGTTCGAGACGATCAAAGAAGCGAAAGGAAATGTTACTCGAACTCCCTAAGGAAAGTCGAACCAATAAGTGTCAATGAGATCACTTTATACATTGACATGGACGACGTCCATGAACAAGTGTGAGGTGTCGAAATGATGAATGCATCTAAAGAATGGGCCATCGTTGGAGTTATATGTACTTCTGAAGAATAGGCTGTCTGTGAAGAACAGACCATCCCTGAAGAAGGGAGAGCTGCTGAAGAAGTAGCTAGGAGTTGGATCCTCGCATCATTGATTGCAAGCCTCAGACAGCACCTATGGAAGAATTGGAGAGCTTTCCTATAGACCCACAGGACTCCTCCAAACGTCTGCAGGTTGGAAGAAATCTACCCATAGAAGCTAAGGAGGAGCTGAAAAGCTTCTTACTGAAAAATCTTGATGTATGCGCTTGGAAGCATGAAGAAATGGTTGGTATTGACTGAAGGATCAGTTGCCATGACTTAAATATTGTCCCAAAGGTCATGGAACACATACAAAAAAGAAAAGCTATCAATCCAGAGAGATATTAAGTTCTCAAAGATGAAGTTGAAAAGGTGATCGATAATGGATTCATCTGGGAGTTAGTGTATCCTAAATGGGTCTCTAACCAGTGTTGGTAAAAATGCACAACAAAAATTGGAGGGTCTGTGTAGATTTTTCAAACTTGAACTAAGCTTGTCCTAAGGAGAGATTCCCACTTCGTAGGATAGACCAAGTTGTGGATTCAACTGTCAGACACGAACATCCTAGCTTCATGCACGCATATTTCGAATACAACCAGATCCCAATGTTCCTAATAGATGAAGAATATACTTTATTCATCACAAACAAAGGTCTTTATTGCTATAAGGTCATGCCTTTGGGGTTGAAAAATGCTGGGGCCACCTACCAAAGACTTGTCAGCAAAATGTTCGCTGATCTAATTGGAAAAACCATGGAGATCTATGTAGACGACATGCTGATAAAGTGCCTAAAGGTAAGGGATCATGCTAAGACCTTAGCGAAATGTTTCAAATCTTGAGGAGGTACCGGATGAGGCTCAATCCTTTAAAATATGCCTTTGGAGTTATTTCTTGAAAGTTTTTTGGCTACATCATCAACCAAAAAGCCATTGAAGCTAACCCTGAAATGGTCAAAGCTTTAACCAACATGAGGTTACCTCAGAAACCGAAGGAAGTACAAAGCCTCACCGGACGTGTAGCTGCTTTAAATCGCTTCGTCTCTAAGGCAACAGACAAGTGCCTGCATTTCTTTAAAATTCTCAAGGAAGAAATAAGTTCCAATGGACAAATGAATGTGAGGAAGCCCTACAAGAGCTGAAGAAGCACTTGGGACATGCTCCCCTCCTTTCCAAGCCCAGGAATAATGAGCTATTGCAGTTATATTTGACAATAACTACTGATGCCATCAGTTTGATTTTGATAAGGGATGAAAATGATCACCAAATGGCCGTTTACTACATGAGCAAAGTACTTTTGGCAGCCGAGACTCGCTATCCAGACATAGAGAAGCTAGTTCTCTCCTTGGTAACAGCTTCTTGAAAGTTGTGACCATATTTTTAGGCTCACACTATTTAGACGTTGACAAATTTTCCCCTCAAGTAAGTGCTACAAAAGCCCGATGCTTTGGGGAGATTACTAAAATGGGTTGTGAAATTCAGTGAATTTGACATCATTTTTAAACTAAGATTTGCCATTAAGGGGTAGGCACTTACAGACTTTGTAGATGAATTCACTCATATTCCAAAAATGGAAGAAGAGATGGAACCTGTCGAACCTCCAACATAGAGCCTTTTTTTGGATAGATCATCTAGGAATACAGGGTCAGGAGTAGGCGTGGTCTTTGTTAGTCTAGAAGGACATAAGCTTACTTGTGTTGTACGATTCGATTTCAAAGCTACCAATAATGTAGCTGAATATAAAGCCCTCATCGCTGGCCTTAGACTAGCCAGGGAAATGCAAATGAAAAGACTCACTTTCAATAGTGATTTTGAGCTGGTAGTGAGTCAGGTACATGGTAATTTTTCACCTAGAGATGAGTCCATGGTTGCGTACTTGAAATTCATTTTTCGATAGATTCGAGCTCGTACAAATCCTACGCATGGAAAATATTCATGCCATTACCCTGTGAAAAAGAAGAGGCCCAAAAACTCAGAAGAAGAGTTGTTTACTTTGTCTTCGAGGACGATGTGCTATACAAACATGGGTTCTCACTATCCTTACTCCGATGCATTGGAAAAGAGCTAATTATATGTTTCGAGTGTATGTGGGAACCACACGGAATGATGGTCATTAGCACAAAAAATATTGAGGTAAGGATATTATTGAACCGCCTTGAAAAAGGATACGCAACAATTTGTCAGAAAATATGATAAATGCCAACGCTTTGCAACTATTCAGAGGAAACCTTCCCAAGAGCTAAATGTTGTATCCAGCCCTTGGCCATTTGCTAAATGGGAAATTGACCTCATAGGACCTTTTCCTAAAGGGAGAGGAAATTCGAGCTTCGCAATTGTCGCCATTGATTATTTCACCAAATGGATAGAGGCCGAGCTACTTGCCAAAATCACTGAAGCCAACATTTCCAAATTCCTATGGAAGAATATCATTTGTAGATTCGAGAACCCCCCATTCAATTTTCTTAGACAGTGGTTGACCATTTGACAACAAGAAGGTCAGGAATTCATGTGAGGAGTTGGGGATTAAGAAACATTTTTCCTCCCCATATCATCCCCAAGCAAATAGGTAGGTAGAGGCTATCAACAAAACAATCAAATACACATTAAAAAGGAAGTTGGATGCCTCTATAGGGGCATGGGTCAATGAGGTACCTCAAGTCCTTTGGGCCATCACAACTATAAGTAAAACTGCTACTGGAGAAACTCATTTCTCTATGGCCTACGGGGCCGAGGCTATGAGCCCAATGGAAATTGTTCTACCATCTCCTCGTCGAATTCATTTCAATGAAATATCTAATGATGAGATACGGATATTTAAGCTCGACCTCCTTGAAAAAATGAGTGATGACTCTCAGGTAAAATTGGGTCATTTATCAACGAAAAATGACAAAATATTACAATGCAAAAGTAAAAACGAAGTCATTTCGTTTGAATGAGATGGTACTCCGAAGGGTATTTTTGTCTTTTAAAGAACTTGGATCAGGAACTCTTGGTTCCAATTAGGAAGGCCCTTATCGCATCAAGGAAGAGGTTCGGCCAGGAACCTACAAAATTGAAAATATGGATGGAAAGACACAACTTCATCCCTAGAATGTAGAACATCTATGCAAATATTATCAGTGATGATGTAAATATTTTGTATGTACAATTTATGATTCAATAAAAGTAACTTTTATCAAAGTGTTCATAAATTGAAGATACCTCCAAAGAGGCAAAAGCCATAGGGAAAGCCTCTGCAAGACAAACTGACCCTATGCAGAGAAGCGTGAGCACCTCGACGAAAGGCTAGATTTCAAGGGGACCGCTTCCAATTCATGAAGTGTTGCACATGCCCTTAACAACAGTTGTTAAGGAAGCCTCAGCGTGGGGAAGCCGCTCAACCCCATGCTCTAGAAACAAAGTTCGTAATATAAAAATTAATTAAATTTGCATAGGTTCCTTAAAAACAAAAAGTATCTCATATTGAGAAAGCTCAAAGGGGAAGCCTCTTCGTATACGAATCATCCCTATGAAGAGATGCCTGGGCACTCTGACGAGGAGCTAGGTCCCAAGAATGACCACATTTTTACTCACGAAGTGTGGCATATGCCTTTAACAACAAAAGTTGCTATGTAAGCCTCGACATGGGCGGACAACTCAACCTTAAACTCTAGAAAGTTATTATGGTAAGTTAAAAATGTTTTTAGTCAAAATGAGACCATCAAAGGATTAAAAGTACCTCTTTTTGAGAAGCCTCTTCGTAAATGAACCGTCCCTATGAAGAGACGCGTAGGCACTTCGATGAGAAGCTGAGTTCGAAAAAGGATCACATCTGCACCAGGAAAGTGTGGCACGTATTTTTAACAACAAAAGTTGCTCACGAACCCTTAGTGTAGGCAAACCACTCAATCTCATGCTTAGGAAAAGAAAAGCAAATGAGCTGCATATTCTTGTGCAAATTATAAGCAAAATTTTAAACAAAAGTCTGAAGTGCTAATGAGCCTCAATTTATAAATATTGAAGCGCTATGGTTCAGAAACTTATTAAGGTACACGACCTTCAAACACTTGTGTATAATTACAAGTTTGATTTTACTATTGAAGTTCGATGCACTTAAGTTCTGAAGTTTATTAAAATACATGAACTTCTAGCACTTATGCAAAATTGCAAGTTTGGTTCTAATTGATGAAGTCCGTGGTGCATGAATTTGTTATTTTAAGTCTGAAGTGATTGAAGAGCTTCAGTTTGATTATATTGTTTAAGTTTAATACGCAGAAGTTCGATGAATTCAATGTTGTTGTACGTTTGATGTCATTATAAATTTGATGCCTTTTTTAAGTTTGATATTATTTGATGAAGTAGAAGGTTCGAATCATATTAATGAGTATGTCAGCATACATTGAACATAAATAGTACATGGAGAAAAGTAGGTGACACAAGGTGTTAAGAAAATAACTTCATTCATTGATACAATATTTACACTTGGTGGGCTGAAGCCATTTACATAGAAAAAGTATAAAAAAGAAAACAAAGAAAAGACCTAAGCTCTAAGCAAGTGGGGGAGTGGAGTTACAAAAGGAACTATAGCATTGGAAGCCACTTCTTTAGCTACATGTTCAGCTACATCATCTTCAATTTCAATAACTTGGCTTCCCTCTGCCTGAGTTTGGGGTTCATGCTCCTCCTCCTCTTCAAGGAATTCTGTTCATAACTTTGAGGTGTTGATGCCTTGAATGTTCACCTCCAGCCATTCCACCATGTCAGTGTAGGCATACCTCTGCCAGTACTCGCGAAACTTTTGTATGCCTTTGTCAAATGGAAGTTGGCGAGAAAATACTTCTCTGCATCACTACCAACAGTTTGAGCCTCATACCTGGTAGTCTCCACCTCTTTAGTCAAATCCATAACTTTAGAGTTCAACTACTCCACCTGCCATTTCAAATCAACATTCTCTTTATTAGCCTTTACCAAGGCTTCAACTACGAGATGCTGATGGGCGTCGGATATCTCCACTCGCTTCTTAAGCAAGGCCACCTCACTCTAAGATAGGTAGACCTCATTTTTCAACTTCTCAATTTATGTTAAGGCAGAAGCGAGCTTTACAGACTCCTCCGTCTACTTCTTCTTCAGAGCCTCCACTTCAACTTTGGCCTTGCTAGCAGCCTCCTCAGCCTGGGAGGCTTTATTCACAAACTCTCTATTTTTATGTTGAAGGTTTTTAAAGAGGGCATCAGCCTCTATAACACAACGAAGGCCCTTTCCACCTAGCTCACCATCGTTGAAAATATATCCACGGCATTGCTAGTCTCCACGAAATCATGCCATCTCTCTGTCCAATACTTGTGAAATAGTTGTTGCAGTCTGAACTTCTGAAAAAAAGTAAGGAAAGACTTTCAAGAACCAGCTCCTCAGCCCTAGTCTGACGACAAGCCTTTTTCTTTAAGAAGCCTCGGAAGCAGTGGAGATGCTTGCAGGCCTAGCCTTCTTAGCAGAGTCTTACCTTTGGGGCTCCACGGTAGCTGGCCTCTTCTGCTCCCTAGAGGCCGCAGCTATCAATGCTGCTTTTCCCTAGCTAGAATGCTGGAGCGAGGATGAGGAACGTCATTGGAACCACTCACCCCGGTGGTGGAAAAACTCTATATCCTTTTGGGCTCCTCCACAACCACTTTCTTCCCCTTACCACCTGGGAATGTCATCCTTCCTCTTGACTGCCTGCCTCTCTGCAAACCTTCTCAAATTTGTCCTTCACCTACTTGGCAGCCACAAATGAGGTTCCTTTATGCCGGAGGTGGACGTGGCAGCTAGTATGGCGGCCATACTAGAAGTACGGTGCCTCTTCTTCTCAAAATTTTCTACAAAGGCAAACAATATGATCAAACATAAACAAATGGAAAAAATGTTAAGTAAATTGGAAGCAAAGTGTAAAAGGAACAAAGGTGTACCCTTCTTGTCCATCAGATGGAATTCTTCAAAAAACCTCCTCAAAATTATCAAACTTTCGAAGTCTTATGATGAGGAGGGCTGCTAGTAGATGTCGATGAAAGTTTCCCAATCACTCTCAGTTAAGTCGAAGTGCTCAACCAACTCTTCAAGATAACAATAAATGTTAAGTATCTGATCCAGTTAGTCAAAAAAACAACAGGCGAAAACTACACTCACTGGCTTCGGAGTAGGAGGTCGGGACCTTGACGTAGGGAATTGTATCACCCTCGCACTCTTGCCACTTCTCCCTAACCTAGAACTACATCTCTTTCTATCCTTTGATGGAAGAGGGTAGGCTCAAAACAAAGGGGAAATGTGACCCCTACGGGCATAAGGAATACAACCCCCTCAAATCCCTCTTACCCAAAACCCAGGGTTGGAAAACTATTTGGAAGATATGAAGGAGCATGTCCTCACCTATGAAAATCTCCTTCCAGAGGAAGTACAGCCCAACCAATTGGGCCCAGGCATTAGGGACGAGCGAGGTGGGGGCCAGCTCGTACAACCCAAAGACAATCAGGAAAAATGAATGTAAAGGCAGGCAAAGCCCGACCTTTAGCAGGAACTCACTAATGGCGACGCAACCCTACCTCGATAGCAGACTCGCTCATTAGGAGAAGGGAAGAGGAGCACTATGTCGTAAGGTATCCTATATTTTTCCCTAAGATTAGTCAAGTGGGTTGAACTACAAAAGATGGAATTTTGGCCCTCCCCACTCTATATTATTACTTTTCCTACCCTCCCTAAAAGGAAGTGCACTTTGCCCTGCCTGAATCATTCTAACTAGGTTGGCGGTATTGGTAATTTGCATTCCCATCTCATCATCTAACTCGTTCAAATCTACATTTTCCCCAGCAGAAGCAGAAGATGCCATGGATTAAAGTTCTTTAAGTTAAAATTCAAAAAATACTTACTAGTTTAGTTAGGAAATGATGATGGAAGAAACACTAGAGAATTGGAAAAGCAATGAGGAAAGCAAGAAGAAAGATAAGAAGGGAAAACTTGAGAAAAGAAGAAAGACTTTAAGCTTCTGAAAGAAGAAAAAAATTGAGAAGATTTGAAGTTTGTAGAATGTTAATGCTGAATTTGTGAAAAGCAAAGTGGTTTTTCCCACAATTGTTTGCCTTTTTATAGGAAGGGCCTCTTAATCCTGGTCGTTGGATGTCGATTCGAGTCATCTGACAGTTTGTTTGATGATTAATTCTGAGCCATTCATCACATCTGCCGCATCTTCTACGACCCAAATTAGAACGTGTGCTTCACACGCTCTCATACGCCTGAAATTCACGAAGCATGTGGGAGACAATCATCATTACTTATTAAATGCGACGACGATTGTGTGTATGAGAAATTGAACCGCCTCATCTGTCTTTTCTTGAAAACGTACCAGGATAGCTAATCATTTGGACACAATAATTAAAATTCCTTATGTTTCTCAACCATATTAAAACCAAGCTCCTCGTAATTATTGTCGCTCGGGACCTAATGCTCCTTGCAGCTTGGGGATCCAATGGTAAATGCCCACTAATTATGAACTCAATTATCAGATCCATCCAAGAGGGCTTATAGTCAATGTCCATGATGCTGGGCTTTTTTTTTATGCTAGGTTCTATCACTATCTTGAATTACCTTATGTGATCATGCACCTTTAAAGAATACAAACTCATTTTTTCATCTTTTCTTTCAAAAGTACCATCTATCTGTCCGACCACCTGTTATGAGTTATTGAAAACTTTGATTCGTTCAAACTCAAGTTTTCAGGGGAGTTCTAGAGATATGATAACAACCTCATACTCTACTTCATTATTAGTGGCTTCAAATTTGAACCGCGTACGCATTGGATTTCTACGATTTTATTCGGGTTAGTGATGATGATCTCATTTCCCGATCTCGAATTGTTTGATACTCTATCTACTAAGATTTCCCAAATTTCCAAAGTCTTGTTTAGGTCTTTATCATCCGAACCTCGAGACTTTGGGGTAAGTTTTCCTATAAAGTCAACTAGGGCTTGCGCCTTAATTACGAGCCGCGACTTGAACTCAATATCGAATTCTCCAAGCTCAATCACCCATTTCAACAATCTTCCCGAGACATCTGGTTTCAGAAGTATGTGTCTGAGGGGTTGATCCGTGAATACAACAATTATATGAGATTGAAAGTATTGACACAACTTTCCGGCAGTTGCGACCAGAGCAAGAACAAGCTGTTCGGCTAATGTATATCGAGTTTCTGCATCAAGAAGTACTTTAATCACATAATAGATGGGTCGCTGGACATTTCCACTCTCCTTTACTAGTACAACACTTACTGTATTTTGAGAGACGACCATGTATAATAACAAGGTATCACCAAGCTCCGGTTCGGTAAGAACTGGAGGTGTTGCCAATGTTCTTTTGAGCTCTTCAAAAGCTAATTCACATTCTTTGTTCCAGTCAAAGCTTCAATTGCCCTTGAGAACTTTGAAGAAGGAAAAATACATATTTGCTGCTCGTGATACGAATCTGTTTAAATCCGCCACCCGACCTATCAATTTCTGAATATCCCTCTTGTTCTTTGGGAATTCCATCGACACCAAGGCATGGATCTTGTCAGGATTGGCTTCTATCACTCTATGTGATCATAAAACCTAGAAACTTTCCTAAGGCCACTCCGAAGGCACATTTTGCTAGATTGCGTTTAATCTTATATTTTCTCAGTGTAGCGAAGACCTCCTCGAGGTCAATGATATGACTATTTACTTGCTTGCTCTTAACCACCATGTCATCTACATATGCTTCAATGTTTTTTCCTATCATATCAGTAAAGATCTTGTTGACGAGTCCTAGTTATGTTGCTCCTACATTGTTCAATCTGAAAGGCATGACATTCTAGAAGTATATGGCTGAATCTACCATGAAAAGGTCTTTTCCTGATCCTCTACTGCCTTTAAGATCTGCTGATCTGGTGATATCCAGTGAAGGCATCCAGGAATATGTATAGTTTGTGACCCAAAGTGCTATTACAAGATTATCAATCCGAGGTAAAGGGTAACTGTCTTTAGGGCATACTTTGTTCAGATCCGTGAAGTCAATGCAAACTCTCCACTTCTCATTGGCCTTCTAGACAAGAACAACAATGGCATGCCAATCGGGATATTGGACTTCCAGAATGAATTGTGCATTGATGAGCTTAGAAATTTCTTCTCGTATGACCTTCCACCATTCTGGCGCAAACTACCTCCTCCTTTACTTTACTAGTTTTACATCTGAGTTTATATTGAGTATATGTACTGCAACTTTGGAGTCAATTCCATGCATATCTTAGACAATCCAAGCAAATACATCGATGTTACAGGACAAACAACTGTTAAGTTCGGACGTGGTTGTAGCATCAAGATCTCAACCAATGGTAACTTTTCTACCAGGCTCGACCTCGACCTCAACCTCATCCATCTCCTCTACTAGGGCAAGTTTTCCACCAAGATCAATCTTGAGCTTCGAAATTTGCATGACGTCAGCCTTGATCTCCTAAAGGCTGTTAACATAGCATTGTTTGGTTACTACTTGACTTCTTCGAACTACCCCGGCCCCATTACTTGTAGGAAATTTCATTGCTAGATGAAAAGTTGAGACAATTGTCTTAATTCTATTAAGTAGGGGCCTTCCAAGTATGGTGTTGTAGGCCATAGGAGCATGAACTACTTAAAAGGTTGTGATCTATGTTACTTGTTTTCCTTCTGATCCCAAGGTAAGAGATAACCCGACAATTCCTTTAGGAACAATGACACTACTTCTGAATCCCTGAAGGAGGGTTTTAACCGACTTGAGCTGTTCGGCTGAAATACCCATCTGAACAAAAGCCTCATGTGACAGTACATTAGCTGGGCTTCCATTGTCCACCAGAATTTTCCTCACCTCAAAATTAACAATGATCGCAAATATAACTAAGGCGTCATCATGAGGGAAGGACACTCATTCTAAGTCCTTTGATCGGAAAGTGATGTCTTCTACATTACCAAGATCCATGTTTGAGATCGATGGCTACTACCGACGTATTGCTTACTCCCACTGCTGGTGTCCCTTCCCGAGGAGATTCCTCTAATGATGATATTAATGGTGTCTGTTGTTGGTTGTTTATTCCCTTAGTCTTCCAGAGCTTTGTCATTGCCTTAGTTGTTCCTCTGAAGCTTGGCATGGCTGACGTAAGCACCCATAAATCCCCTCATGATGAGGGCTTCAATTTCTCGCTTAAGGCGAAGCAATCTTCGATCGTGTACCCATGATCTCGATGAAAGTCACAGTACTTGCTTCTATCATGAGCATCTGTTGGAGCTCGCAGCCTTGGAGGCCATTTCAGATCTTTAAGATCTTTAATTTCCATCAAAATGTTGGACCTCGTGGTGTTCAATCGGGTGAAAGATGTTGGAAGGGAGTCCTGCCTTGGCTTACCTTGAACAGGATCTGGATGTACACTAGACTTATGCGACCTTTTAAGTTTGGGCTTACTTGATGGCAGGTATCTCTCCTTTGAAACATGGTCTCCTCGATGTTAATGTACTTCTTAGCTCAAGTAAGTAAGTCGGTCACAAATAGGAGGGGTCTTTGACAGAGACACTTGAATGCTTCACATCTTACGGCATATGTTAGGGTAGAGACGGTAGCTGTGATTGTAGGTCGGGAATCTGGAGTCTATCTTTGTTAAACCTTGTCATAAAGTTGTGAAGTGTATCATTGGGTGGTCCTTGACGCATCTGCATGAGTGATGCAGCTATTTGCAAAGAAAGTGGAGAACTTATCGGCCAAATCTGAAAAAAAAAAAAAAGGGCTATGAAGTTGGGCTCTAATGTAGAAAACCAATCCCTAACTGCATTAGTGGGTATCTAAGGAAAGGCCTTGCACATTACTATACCAGGTGCGACCTATAAAGTCATGATATCCGTGTACACATTAAGGTGGTTGATGGGGTTGGTTGTCCCATTGTATTCCTTCACCCAAATGATACTTAAATATGTCTGGCAAAGCGTATGACAAGACTTCAAAGGTAAATTGGGTGTTAGGGGTGAATCCCATTGTCGCCTGAGTATTCTGAAGCATACCAGCCGCGATCCTATCCTAAATGATCTTGGCAATTATATTGGAATCTATAGTGACTAATCTCAAACCCGTGGTCGTGTGAGGTACGCATGAGGTTCCGACATCACCTGTGTTAAGAACCTGAGGAGGAGCTCAAATTTGAGTGTCTTGTATTAAACCATCCTGCGATGCTAGTACTGGATGTGGATTTCTTTTACTCAGCAACTGAGTTAACGCGGCAACTTGCTGGTGAAGCTCCTCGAAAGCTCCGGTAGTAACGACGGCTGGTTGGGATATTGGTATTTTCGATTATTCTTCTTGGGGGTTTGGAGGGTCTTCAACGAGTGGATATGGAATGAATGAGCTTGCTGGAAGAAGACGTAGATGTGTATTAACCATGGCTTTTGCTAGCGCTTTCCACGGACTACACCAATGATGCTACCAAAAACATGCACCTGGTTTATCTCGAACTGGATGCTTGAATTACGCGTGAACAGATTTTCAATACCTGAAACAAAGGCGTCAAGATATGTCATCGTCGCTCCTCCGATGCTTAAGTTAGAGAGAGAATTTATGCGAAACACGTATGGTGGAAATTGTGTAAAAAGCATACATGAATAGTGAACATTGGATTGGTCTTGTATATATAGATATTGGTGATGGAGTCTTGAAAGGATTCAACCACCTGAAGTCCTTATCTGTATCATGTAAGGGGTTTGTGTTATACTCAAAGTGTTCTCTTTGAGTTCAAATCAAGCTCGTGGTAGGTTGGTAGTTTGGATTAGGATAAGTGTTATGGGAAGTTATTATCGAAGTAGGATTAATGTTCTAATGAGTGTGCGATAAGGTCTAGGGCCTCGTGGTTTTGGAACACCGACTTCGTCCCTACAGCTCGACCTCAGTGCTTGGATAGTTTAAAGGAGATAAGTTCGGTTACCCCCAATATTTGTGGTCATCAGTATCCTATCTCTATTTCACGATCCTCCTTCACAACTACAGTGAAAAACCATTTTTACCTTATCCCCAAAATGAAGAAAAGAAAACAAAATAAACCCATAAGAAAGCTATATTACTATTAAAGTTATGAATATAAATATGAGAAAGGCATACCAAACATTTGAAACGGAGTATATTTGAATCCTTTATACATCCTTTTCATTTTTTTTCCTATTGACGAAACTGAAGAGACTCAATTCAATTCCAGAAGCGATGATGTGTAAAAAGGCTGTTGTTTTGCCTAGAATTGAATTATTAATAGCACTCTATATTCTCAATACATACATCAAACGGAGTGGGATGTGGCCTACAGGGCTCTCGCAAATCGATCAGGAGAGAAATAAAATCCAACTAAAAATATGAAAAACAGGGGAATAAAGAAAACAAGATAGTGCTTATTTTAGGGTCTTATGATTCAAGAAGTTACAACATTGGATTTTGTAATGGCAACATAATTACATTGTTTCGGGTGGGGATGGAGTTGCGCAGGGGAGGGGAGGGGGTTAAAGATGTTAGAATTTAGGTGTGACCCGGATTCCATGTTTGAAGTATTGAAAAATTCTAATTGAAGTGCATGTCAAGGAAAATTCAGTTTAATATGCTATTGGAGTCCTATGTCAAGTCGAAGTTCTATTTTGGAAGCTCACTGAGAGTTTGAATTAGTATTGGACTTGAAAAAGAGTTTGGGATAGAGAAAACAATTTGGAAAAAAAATTCACGGATAGAACACTCGGCGCCGTGGCTCCCACCTCACCTGTTTTCTGTTTTTTCGTATTTTTCTCTCCTACTTCGTTTTGGACTATATTTTTTGGCATCTTACTTCACCAACAATTCTACTAGAAGGGTTTGGACATTCCCTACATGTNAAAAAAATTCACGGATAGAACACTCGGCGCCGTGGCTCCCACCTCACCTGTTTTCTGTTTTTTCGTATTTTTCTCTCCTACTTCGTTTTGGACTATATTTTTTGGCATCTTACTTCACCAACAATTCTACTAGAAGGGTTTGGACATTCCCTACATGTTTCCTATAAATATTAGGTTCTTCTATACAACTTTATAAGCGTGAGAAAATTGATTACTAGAATTATAGGATCCATTTTAATTTTCTCTCTTCTCCATTATTATTGATTCAATAAAATCTCTTAATTCCTTTGTCATACTTTTTGTCTTTATTATTCTTTTTTTTTTATCAAATACTTTATTATTATGACATATAACTTCAACATCTCAAT
>CAIGRP010038980.1:0-11434 GCA_903798385.1 Fraxinus cuspidata
ATGGATAGAAAATTGGATAAGAAAATTATCGCTTCGAAGAAACAGTCATAACTTTCAGCTCCGGTGTCAGATTTTCTATTATAATATGTTTTCGGAAAGGGTTTTCAGTGCTCCATACCGTTCAAACTGGGGAGTAACCCGGGTTGACGTCGTTTCCAACCTCAAATTCGCTGTTTAAGACACGTTGGCGGGCGGTTGAAATTTTTTCGTCTTTTTTTGTTTTTTTTGTTTTTTGCGTTTTAGTTGTTATGATTTAATGGATGTCTATTTTGGACTTTTTGCTTAAATTAGGGTTCTCAAGGCCTATCTTTTTATTTTCAGAATAAAACATTATTCGTTTGATTTGCTATTATTTTCTGGTGGATTCCAGTTTTACGGGTTCAAACTTCTGTTCTGCGTCATAGAGCTATGATAAAAGCAAACTCAAACAAAGTGGTTCAAAAATTGTATTACTTTCTTTCCATTATATTGTATTGTATGTGTTGTATTGAAATTACACAGTTTCTTCCTTTATTTCTGTATAAAATGTTGGCAGGTAGCAACTGATATATAGAAGTACATAAAATGAACAAGCAAAGAGGGTTTTCACTTTTGGAAATTTGACCTTCTTCAACGAGCCATTTTAGATTCAACTTCTTGGCGTATTCCAAATTCTTCTCTGTTCTTCAAAGCTTCCAACAATGGCAGATTGTTTTTCGTCCCTGAGTCGAATCGCGAAAATATCGTAATAAGCATCCGGATCGACATTTTCCAATACTTTTACTGAATTTCCTTGATCTTGATCAATAGTTATCTGTCCATCTTCAGATTCAATACCTGTTGCCAACACACTTATAGGCCTAGTTACATATGTTGTCTTCAGAGTGAGGTCACCTGCCATTATTACCGCACCAAGGATCTCACCCAAAAACTTGTCCTGCATAAAAATGAGCGCAATCTTGAGGGGATGTTAAAGATACAGTCCTTGTGGAAATGGTGCACAAGGCTAAATAGAGAGTCAAAATCCATCTTGGTATAGTCGCTATAGGGTCGACCACGATTCTATCCAGCTTAGGACCATAGCCTGGTTAAAGTTGAGAAGGTCTAAGCTCGATCAAGGTACTTCTAACAAAATTTTATATAGATCACTGAACTTCATTTTGTTACATGTGCGCCTAGCTTAAACTTTAGTCCCATGTAACTCAGTGTAAATATGCAATCCATGGTCTATAGTTTGAAAGCTCGTGATGTGACAGTCTAGTTGACAAATAAGTAGATAGTCTCATCCACTTTCCATTTGTCAAACTAATGGACATGGGCAGCATGATCAAATTGTAACAACGTTTAAGTCAAGTGACCAGCTAGAAACAAAATGAAATTTAGTAAGAGGCAAAGCGCGAAATGAAAAAACGAGAATCCTAGCAATTTCCGACATCATATTCATAGTGCATTCATTATAGTTAGCAATTCACACTCCAATTTCTGATTTTCTGTGATTGTTGTTCTTTTTGTAATTTTAGATATAAATACAAACATTCTCTATTCTTCTATGTATTTCTATCTCATAATCATTTAGTTATACTTTTTAACGACCAGAAATGATATCAGACTTTGCATACCGTATGTTGATATCTAGGATGTGTTTGTTTCAACCGATGTAATCTTGAAATTAAACTCCTGGCAAACAATGCTTCAGGTGTCGTCTTTGTCAAGTAAAGCCTTTCAAGAACTTTTTGAAACCTGCTAACTTTTTGTTGGATGCTACGAGGGATGAGTGTGATGTTAAGACCCGAATCAAAGACCATTTTTGCAGCCAAAGGATCAAGAAACATGTTGAGTTCTGCATATTCATTTGAAGGAATGTTAATGACATTTCCTTCGTCACTTTTGTCATTGTTGATATGGCCCCCAACTATAAGTATATCCTGCATAGAATGAAAAATTTCTGTTATATTTTCATCAAGAAGTACCTTACTTTCAAATAGTGAATGGAAGTGTGATCCTTGGCTGATTAATTAGGTTGATTCGAGGCATCAGCATAAGAAAGAAAACGAAGTTAAAATTTTGTCCTTTTGTAATATCTAGTCTAATTTTAATAGTGCATACTCAACAAGCTCTAATGGTCTTGAATTAGTAGATGGCTACATTGCTCTCCTACGTGACAACCAAACAGGGAAAAAGAATCAAAGTGTTATGGTGTACCATGTAGTAAAGGAATTGATGCAGAAGTCTAAGTTTGCACAGTATTCTTCGAAATTATCAGAAAAGAACAAGCAAAACTTGGAATTGCTAGAAGGATACTAGATACTCAAGGAGACTATAAAGCCATCGGAAATTGGAAATAAGTCGAGTGAGCAATTAGGACATATTTGGGACGTAGTAATGGATAAGACTGCATAAGATAACAAAAAAGATCTTAATTTCTTCTTTGACTAAAAGAGTATGCAAAGGAAATCACCTGGATTAGAAAACTAAAATTCTTGTTTGCATCAAGAATCTTTGCTATATTAGTTAAAGGACCATTGGTTAAAATGGTTACTTTAGATCCTGGATCAAGCGATTTTACTACTGATTCCCATATCTCCGTAGCCAGTGGTTGTCTGAGTTCAGGGTGATCTGTGTCTCGAGGAGCACCAAATTTCACTGATTTTTCTGCCGTATACCTGGGATAAAACATAGAATCAAGTCGTAGTGCATCTGACATCAAATGATGAAATTCTAGCTGACACGCGATTTGAGCAAAATTCCGATTTTACAGAGTTCGTGGTGACGTGTGGATAAAAGGGAAACAGGGATTGCTCTTTTGACACAAGAAAAAGACAAGCCGCTACGTTTCAATTGGTATACATTCTCCTCTTTAGTAGTACTGATGGATATCTCACTCCTGCACTTGTCAAAGTTTTGATTTTCTAGAATACTTGGAAAATGAACTTAGTACCTTCGAGGGCTTTGAGGCAAATTATGAGCCAGCCCATATAGAGTATCTGAATCAAGAAAGCCACCACTACCGTGAGGGATAGCTTTAATGTACTTGCAGTCTCCAACACCAGAAGAAAGTGGATCAGATTGGTTGAGTGCAAACATGTCTCCTAGACCAACTGGTATATCATCGCGCCCCATCATATGCAGCAAATCATAGACGACATCTATTGTTGCCGCATTTGCCCATCCATTTGGACTTACTAGTACTGCCTGAATGAAAATCGTAATATATTACTGATATTTCATAAGCATTAACAAATAACATATTTTGTCTAGCCTTTGTTGATAACATCCTGTAAAAATCTAGGTACCACCATTTGATAAGAACTTAAAAGGAAACACGGGTGAAGTAGATTTTTATTTATTTAATATAAAGTCTTATAAATTCGACTAAAAGAGTTTAGTTACGTCTAGTCTAGAAGACATTAAAAGTAAAGAAATATGTTTGTAGTTGTACCTTGAGATTAATTACTTCCACAGGTAATTTCAGGAGATACAAGAGAGCTAAAAAGTCTCCAGCACTCATATCCATGTCGAAAACAATACTCTTCCCGAGTTGCCTTCCCTGGAAATCTGGTTTGTAAAGAATTGCTTTGTAATGAAGAAATTGTGTAGTAAAATTGAACCTCCCGCTTTGCTGAGGACGGTTTATGACCTTAGCAATGACGAAAACAAGGTAACAATTGCTTAATAAAATGTAAATATTATATGCTGAAATAATTCAGAAAATGAATTGCTAGGAAAAAATTCTGCAACTCACATCTAGAAAGCTTTTAAAAAATTCTCTCTTTAATGAGCTGCTATTGTCATTATTAGGCTTTGCTCTAACAGCAACAAGCACAGGCACTGCTTCTCGACCCGCCACTTCTGTCGTATAGCCATCCTGATAAATATGCATTACGTTGGAGAAGAAGAAGTTAAACATGATTATAAAACATGATATGTAAGAATATATCATTATAAGGAAACTTCAGCTCTCACATTGAGGTGGAAACTATAAATTTGTTTGTTTTCTTTCGCGTGTTTTTTATTTCATTCTGTTAATTATTGATCTAGTAACTGAGATTAGGGATTTATCCATAACAAATTATGCTGTGCTAACTTTATCGAGGAGAAGCAAGAAGAAAAAAAAACATATTTTTCTTTAGCTGCAAATAAGAGGCGTGTACTTACCTTGCATCTGCCCTTTCCATTCTTTACTAGGCAAAATGGATCTCGAATTCCTATCTGAACATGGCCACCGTGAACTCCATTTCTCTTTAAGTCGAATTTAGGAATTTTCAACCCATCAAAGAATGGATTTGAGCCATCAGATATTTGATAAGGCTTATTTGAGGTAATGACAGTAATATTCATGTACTCCATCTCAGCAAATTCGTTTTCTCCATTTTGGGTTTTTCCATTACGCATGATTGAAGTAGCTACGCTAGTTGTAAATGAATCCCACATAAAATAACTCTGTCGTACATGAGATTTCAATCAGTAAGTCTCATCTACTTTGTGTTTGAATGAACTCTGTTTACTCAACTTTTCAATCAGTTTACCGTGTAAAATTGATCATCAAACCAAGTATCACGAGCCATTTTCAAGGACATGAAGCAGTATTGTGCCTCATAAGTATGCTGATTCTTCTCGAATGCATCGAAAAATTCACTAGTTACCGGGATGGTGTTTGTGGCGTCCAATGGTACAAGCGTAACCGGGATGCCAGAATGAATCACCTGTTTCACAAGGAAATAATGACAGTTTTATGAATCATATATTGCACTACTTGCAAGGATGAACCACTATAAATTTGAGTGTGTGCCTTATGTGGTTAGATTTTATTATTATTATTGGGATATGGCTTCATTTCTAACACGATATCCAATCTAACAACTTAGGTACCTGATATGCAGCAAAAGGATCTCCAAAGATATTGAATTCTGCATAAGGATTGTAAGTGTAGGCAGTGAACAAATTGCCGCGGTTTCCGCACTGCTGAATTTGGCATGCTGATTTGGCCTTTCCAGGGCAGCAACCAGTTGGGTTTTTTGATCTCACACCACCACCCATGACATAAATGTGCTCAATATTTTTCTTCAAATGTGGATTATTCATAAGAAAAATTGCAAAATTTGTTTGTGCTCCAATGATAAGTACAGTAATTGGACCAACAGAAATTTTGTCTATCATTACTTGCTGAGCAGTGGGCTGCCTTAGAGGTGAGTACTTCCTCCCGCCCTGATTCCGAGTTTAAGTTAAGAAATTGTAGGCAAAAGAGAGAATGAGAAAAAGAGCTAGAAAAATGCGTTTGTGACTTATTTAGTAAGGTGGACTCAACAGTACTAGACAATATTAATGAAAATAAAGAAGTACAATCTATATTTCCTAACAATTGTATTGTCTAGTACTGCGTATCAAACACGCGTGAATTATTTATGTTTCTATTCGCATTGCTTGGAAAATAGGAGTAAAAACTTCGGCAGAGTTACTCAGAATATCTCTATACTTCGAAACCAACAGACTTTTTTATATAGGGTGCCATACCTGTGGAAGAAAGCTTTTTCGAAATCCATAGTTTGTATCAATATCTAATCTTCCTCCAGGACCTACCGGAATGGCTTGTCTGTACCTACAATATCCTGCTGTACCATTCCCCTGATAAAATGAACCAAATTATCAATATATTGAAAAGGCTATGATAAATATTAAAATCTAATTTGCTTGTGTATTACTTCGCGTCTATAATATGAAGCCGTGTCATCCCTGTCTTGTCGACCTAGTACTATTTAAGCAAGCCGAAGCGATCATCTTAAACAAATGTTTTCCCTCTTTTTATGACTGATATACATCTATAAATGTTGTATGCAACATGAAGGCAGAGAATGAGGAAAAACTCGTCTTTTTCTTTCTCGATTACCTTCCTCGAGTATATATATGATGATGAGTTTGCTATATGAATATTGTATATATGAAAAAGTCAGGGAAAAACCTGCTCAATTATAGGCAGATATCCACCAACATTCTGCATGATGGTACCATCTTCAAGTATTGCACCTTCACCTCCTACTCCAACGGCAATGTCGTCACGTCCCATCATGTAAAGAACATCATAGACTTGGTTTACAGCATGTCCAGCATCTGTCCATGCATTTGTGTTTATAGTAATTGCCTGCAGCAAGATGGTGATGATTTTACGACAACAAACCAGGCCATAGTACGAAAGTTGGGTATTTCTTGCTCGTTATCATATAATCGCTTATTCTTAGACTTCCCATCTACTGGAAACTATTTTTGCTCCACTTGCCCTTATCCCCCTCGCAGAGATTCTCAGTTATAGGTTCTATGAGAGCAGAGGTCAAATACGAAGCTCCTAAAAAATTTAAGGTTTGCTTGTCGGAAGCAAAGGTGGGCGGCTCACAAATATTCACACACTTAAAAGAACACTCTTGAGTAAAGTTTATTTTCTTGGACAATGTATTTCTTTTACTTAGCCCTGTTTGACGACCATTATTTTTTTAAAAAAAATTCTATCTACTCATTTTCAACTAAAAATTATAAAATAAAATCATGTATGTAACCCAAAATTCCTTATTTTTTAACTACATATTTTCTTAAAAATCGCCATTCAAAACTCTATTTTTCCCAAATAATGATTGTCAAATAGGGGCTTAGTATTTATAAAATGTGCCTTTTGAATATTGCCTAAGACTCCTAATTATACTTGTAGCAGGAGCATTTTATTTATTACTACTTGTGCACTAGTATTATATAGTCATTTATACAAGAATGCATGCATTCGAGACGAATGCATTTGATATCTATTCATGGATTTCAATAATATAACTGATTCATAATCATATTTCCTGATTCTATGTAGACAACTATTGTGTACCAATATTCATGAATCTACTTCACAATTCAAATTCATGTTCACGAGTTTAGATTATGTTTTTAACACAGCTAATTAAACATTTTTTCTGCAACTCTGTTCTGTCCATAGCTAGTTTTACTGGAAATAACCGTTATTAGATATGATATGCTTAGGTTCACTAGCTAGACTTCGAGCCTCAATGTATAATTCTTTCTAGTTCACTGAAGTTTACAATAGGAATTTTGAAATAAAATAAGAAAAAAATTGATATGTAGAATAACATGTTAAACCAGTAGGGTGAAATGCACTGTGGGTCACCCAACTTTGAGTGGAGGTGCATATAGGTCACTCTTCTTCAATTTGGTACAATTAGATCACCTAACTCAGATTTATTTACAAGTCACTCATCTTCAATTTAGAGAAATCGAGTCAATCTAGTCATTCATTGTCATGTCAAATTAACTCATGTAATATAATGACTTGGATATTAAAACTAACATATGACTTACCTTATATATTCACACCATCCATCTTAATTTTTTTTTGAAAAAACGTATAAACTGAAAGAGCACTTTTACATGTCATTTATCCATTATTTTTTACATTAGAGTTGCCATATTTCTTTAGTTGAACTGACAGTAAAGTACAAAGTGATCATATCTACAAGTAAATCAAAGTTCGGTGACTGGTTGCACCAAATTGAAATGAGTGTCCATATTTATAAGTAAATTGAAATTAGGTGATTTGATTGCACCAGATTGAAAATAATTAACATGAATGCACCTCCACTCAAAGTTGAATCACCCACTGTGCATTAACCCTAAACCATATCAGCCAAATTCAGTAGGAATGAGCTCCATTCTCTCTAGCTCAACATGTGTGTGGCGAGCAAACGTAGCTAACTCATACTTAAGTGCAGTGAAACTGGAAACTACACATTTGTCCTTCCAGTCGAGCCCTTTTAGCCCTGATATTTGAACCTGTAGATCCCGAAAAATGAGTCAACAGATGTCGGGCCCACTCACGCCCCGTCAAGCACAATTCCGACGCGTTCTTACCGGAGTAATGGCGGTAACCTGGGTGGAATAGACGCGGGAGGTACTTTACGACGAGAGAACTAATCAGGCTCCGACGAGTAGAATGCAAGCAATTGCACTAACAACAATTACTGAACTAAGCACTAATTCATTCACTTAACGATAAACGATAATCTGCGGAAGGATAGATGGAAATGTTCCTTTCTTTCTTTCAAGGACTTGTATATATATTTTTTGAATGTATGAGTACTGTTTTATTACCCTCTGTTCTCCGGCCCCCCTTTTTCATTACAATGAAGAATTATTTATTCTATTCTGGCCGACGTGGTGACTCTTGGATCTAAATTACGTGACTTTATTTCCCTAATTAAAGCTTCACATCATGGTCTATTCATACCATAAATGCGTTGACAAGAGGTCAGCCGCCCTATACAATAGGCTGGCATATTGTTAAACTTTATTACAGGTGTTACATCAGTCACTTCTAAGAGATCTCCGAATCTAATGTGTTGGACAATCTCGGCATCTTGAATATCAGATAAACCTAAGAATATCGGATAAGTCATTGGAGGTGGCTCCATGAAGGGAATAGCCTCGGCGCTTACCCACTCCTTCGTCAATCGTCAGCGTGCCACTCGTGCCTCGGCAAACGGTTCTTTTCTTCGAGTACCTCGGCGTTGCAGCGAAGACCTTCAGCATGCCATCATTACATCACCTTTAAGAGTTTTCTGTCACTTCATGCCTCGTGAGTCCATTTGACACGAGGTTCCTCCCACGTGACAACTTCTGTGGAGCCTCGGATTAGAGACGTAACAGAACCCTTCAAGGAAAATTTTGTATGCTAGCTCTAATGAGTGGTAGAGGAAAGGCGGGATGCTTTTTAAAGGCTATGCGATCGATTTCTTGATTAGAAAGAGCAGGGATTGTGACAAAATTATTTATTTAAATTTAGTCTACGACATTGCTCATGTGAAGGAAGAATTCAATTTTCTATAACTTTAATTATTAGTGTAGTCAAAACTTGAAGGCAAAATTTTTAATTTTTCTAATACACTTGAACCATGCTTCTATAAGCACAGGAGACATATGTTTTTTAAGATGATATCAGTCATATTTTAAATTTTGTGTACTGTTCTTGGAAAATAGTTGAAAAATAAACTAACGAGTCATTTTTAGCCTACCAAAGCTGAAAAAACACGATCTGAAATTGACTTAAGCAACCTGTTTTTGTTGCTTTCAGAACTTCACCGTAATTTCATAAAATACGGGTCTTAACAAAACTAGAGGACGTCTACAACCACTAGTTTATGAGTCCACAAAACAAAGTACACGTAAGTATTTGCAACAATGCCTGTTTGTTTAGGATTAAAATCTGATTTTAATCTAAGTCAAAGTCAAACAATCAATATTAACCACATTTTTTATGGGTTCCACAACTTTTTAACCACACATTTCAAAAACTTCTATCACAATCTATTAAAAATCTAATTTTGATCTCCACCAAACATCCCCTAGGATAGGACATTGTGTAAAGATGTTAAAAGAAATGAATATTAAATATGGATGATAAATTGAGGAACGTACATATTAGGCTGTTGAAATACATTTCACATAAAACGTGATGAAGTCAGATGGAGAAAAATGATTCACACAACCAACTCAAACAAATTTACGGAACTGTAACTACATCTTTGATGACCTTAATTTTAAACAAAGAAATCGCAAACCTACAATGATAATAATAACATGTTGGGCAGGGGTGAATTAGAAAGCATGGGATAATATTAAAGAAGAAAAAATGTTAAAAATTTTGTTCCCGTTCAATACTGTAACCTCAAAAGCTAGCTCAAGATGTGAAACTTTCCATCGCATTTACATAACGACAACTAGCCCCTTCCACAACCGATGTGGGAGGGCATTGGGTGGGAGCAAACTCGTACCTTATGTGGACTGTTGGGTCGAGATTTGTTGATAACATGGACTCTGATAACAATGTTTGGTGACCTGGGCTTCTCTAGCTCAAAAAAATAAGGCTTTCCCCTACACTTATAAATTGACTACCAGTCCCTTCCACAACTGTTTCCAATCGATGTGGAATAACCTCAACAATTATTGTGTAGTATACTAAACGCTCATCGTGGCAACAAATTTTAATAAGCATTTATCATTGAAGATGTGTACCTGCAAATCAAATTCGGATCTATTGAGCTTCAAAAGGTACAGAAGAGCGAATAAATCGTCAGTATCCACATCTGTATCCAAAAGAATCCTTTGTGGCTGCCCCTTAACACTGTATATATCAGCTCCCATTGTTCCAATCATCACTATTCCTATACATATGCATAAATATCTCTGTATCGACATGTTTTTTGTATACTCCAAGAAAATCTCTCTCTCTCTCTCTCTCTCTACAAACTGTAGTCTGTAATTATGAAGTACCTGAAATCTGCTTTCTTGATCAGCTAAAACGCTTGCATAATCACGTTTTTGAAAAGTCAATCCCGCGAGGAGAAACAACTGCCAAAAAGAATTTTCCAACTTGACTTTTATTTATAGTGAATAGTAAATACGAGTGCACACTAGGCTATATCTATGCATGCAATGTAACTGCCCTATCCATCTTAGTCCATAAATTTCTAGGTAAGCATAAAATGAATCGATAAAGCTAGTTGTACAAACATGGTTGACAACCATGTATTAACAAAATCTAAGCATTTGATGTAAAAAAACGACTTTTAAGGATGAAGTGATGATATCAAATAGGATGTTGTAAACAAAGATTGTATAAGTAGCATGATTCAAAATAAATATATTTATTAAGAAGTAAAAGGCGAAAGATGCGCATTACGGAAGAAAAGAGAAGACAAGAAGAAAAATAAGATCTATCTATGGTCGAGAGAGAGAGATATTTGGATAGTAGGAAAGTTAATAATAATATTGGGACTGCTAAGCCTATGACTGAGCAGGGTACAGTTCAGTGGTTCTAATAAGAATTGGTTGGATTGAACCAAGTACTAATGATCTTGCATGGTCCGTTTGCTTCAGTTTTGCGATAAAAAGTGTTCATTATTCATAATAAATATTTGTTCATGCTAATTCAAAGAAAATTAATTTAATGGTTGATATAATTGACAGAATATAAAAAATAATATTGTTCTAAAACCAGGAATTAAATCAATTTTATCAACAGTGAACCGCACCAGCTAGTCAATTCGATTCTAGTCGTGTTTCGAGTGGCTCAAGATAAATATGTTCACTTGATTAGTTAAGAGAAAAAAATCTTATACCCACTAAATATAAAAATAATGATTGAAGAAAATTTATTTAAAAAGTATTTAACCATTAAAAGACCTTAGCTCAATATTGTGAGGCTAAAATTTCTCACACCGTGTGATACAAGTTTTAATACCCAGAAGGACGGCACAATTTTTCTTCAAACCGGCAAAGTAGATGTGATAATTATTACAAGGAAAATGCTATTTATACACCGGGGTTGACGGTTAGTTCGACAGTTTTTGTTATTTTATGTGTTTTTTGTCTATTATACTCTTATTTGTATATTTTAATTATTTTCCGCTTT
>CAIGRP010038984.1:0-17564 GCA_903798385.1 Fraxinus cuspidata
TATTTTTTTATCTTTATTCGATATAAAATTTATCCCTTAACAATTTCAACTTTGCTTTGAATCTAATTTCAATTATCTTCACTTTTAGCCCTTGTTTCACATAGATTAAAATCTAGATTTTAATTTAAGTTAAAGTCAATAATGAATTTTAATAACATATTTCATGAGATTCACAATTTTTCAATTACACACTTCATTAAATTTTTTAAAAATTGCTAAAAATTTAATTTTAATCTTCACAAAATATACGCATATACAAATTAAGATCGTGTATACTCAATTTTCATTTGACGGAAAAATTTTATTAAAATGAACTTGACTCAATATCATTAGCAAAAATTTATTGTTCTCTAAAAAAATTTCGCATAAGAAAACTATGTTGAGCAATTCATTAAGCACCACAAATTAAAAAGTGAAAATATTATCTAAATTTAAATTACTGATTATTGATTTTTATCTTACCTTTTGACTTTCAATCAAATGCGCGCTTGGTCGATTTTGATTTTATAAAGAGTGATTCTCTAGAAATGGTTTTTCTTTATGCTGAATGTGTCGTTAAGAAGTAATATAAAAGTTATGAAAAAATATGAAAAATATAAGATTGAAAATGAGTATAAAAGATGAGTGATTCTCCAAAAATTAAAATCTAACCATGTTATTTAAGACCATGTTTCACTAAGCATAAAAAAAAAAGTAAATTTAACATTAAAAAATAGGTACTTTGAGAAAAAAAAGTAATTTTAATAAAAAAAAACGTAAATGTTGAAGAAAGCATGTTCAAAAGAAACAAAATCAATTAAAAGTAAGTTATAACATGCGAAGTTCATTCTATGTCCTTGAGAGAAAAAAATAATAGAATTATGAATTACCAGTGTGAGCAGGAAGCATCAGTCAACTTGTGGATCATCATTACAACCACCAAAAAAGAAAAAGAAAGATGATCATAAATATGGAACCCAAGGTCAAACTCGTCATTTCAGTTGTTTCCCTCAAACTTTTGGTTCAATAGGTAAAACGAAATTGACAGAAATAAAATAAAAAATGGAAAAAGATAGGGACAAGCAAGGTAAAATCCAAGTTGACTGGGTATGTCTATCTTGTCAATAGGTGTTTTGCCACCCTTCTTTTATAATCCCATTTCAAGAAACTAGTTTGATCCATATTCATGCAGTATCAAAGCACAGGAAATACATACATTATATATACACATATATAAGCAAAGAGAATTAACAGACAGAGAGAGAGAGAGATCTGAAGAGAAAATGGGGTGAAGAAAAAGAGAAAAATAAAGCTGAAAAAGCAGAAGTAGAGCTGTCTTTTTACTCACCGTTTCCAATTCATTTTTCTTTTCTCCAGTAAGGTTTTTTCATATTCTTCAGTTAATTACAGTAATTTATATTACATTTGATTGTTTCTCTCCATATACATCCAGTATGATTTCTTTATGACTTCACTTTTGTGTTTTTTTAACACATTTTGATGATCATGTTCATGGGTCAGTGAGAATTCAGTCCTTTTTCTATATTTTATTTCTGCTTTTTGAATCGTTGTGCACTTGCTTGATACCAAAAAAATAAATTTTTATTTATATATAACCAAACTATGTGATTCTCTGGAATATATCATTTTTTCCCTGACTTAATTTTTATGATCTGAGTTTATCTTTTTGTAATTTAGCCAAGTAAGTTTTTGAAGATCTTTTTCCTAAATCTGCCTCCAGATTTCTCAAAATATAATTTTGGACTCCAGATTTTGTTTATCAAGTAGTTATATTGTACCCTATGTATGATTTTTTTTCAGGAATCTTTTATTTTAAATTGTATAGTGTCTGTAAAATGTTGAATTTCATAACATTTTTTTTCAACCCTTTTCTGTATATGGAATTGGGTGTTTGAAATGTTATTTTCCCTTTATTCCAGGTTTGGATTTATAACCAGAATTATGCTATTAGTTTGGCAAAGTTTTGAATAGCTTCTATAAGAAAGAAATATGGCATCATTGTCGGATTCGGATTCAAGGCGGATGTATTCCTGGTGGTGGGATAGCCATATTAGCCCCAAAAACTCGAAATGGCTTCAGGAGAACCTTACAGGTAATATTCTGAAGGTTTATTACTGATTTATTCTTGTGTATGCAGTCCTCGTTGAACCTTGTTAAGCTTAAAAGCTCCTTTAAAAAGGCTATTTTCTTTGGGAAGTAGGCAGTTCATTATAGACAAAAACTTGTTTTAAGGAGTTTATAAGCTCAACCGAACCCTTATAAGTTAGTCTATATTTTTATCTTTATTCGGCGTAAGATTTTACCCTTTAACATGCCCACAAGATGGTGGCTCATTTTGAGCAGACCACTCTTGAAATCCGCGTGCTCATTTTTTGGATTTTAGTTGGATCTAATTGATCGTTAGAGCTTAATGGGCTTGATAGTTAAACTTGAGATTCCATCTTAAAATGTTAACCTTGAGTAATCTAAACGCTTATAAGTTAGTTTATATTTTCATCTTTATTTCTACACTCTAAAATAGGGAACTGTATTTATATGGCTAGATATGTTGTCAAATTGGTGATGCTGTTGATTATTTACTCCTTAGATTGAGAAATTTACATAAGAAAGCCAAAAGTGAATTCAGGTTATGAAAATATCTTGCTTTTACAATGTTGTAACTTGTAAGAACTACTACATTCCAGTCCTCTCTCCCTGCATCCTGACCGCCAGGTGCCAGTCCATTTTTATGTTCCATAGAACCATGAAAGAAGATAAATTTGGGTTGATTTAGCAAGAGTTTTAAGAAGACAAAGACTTGAGATAAGGAGTTGATGAGTTTGAAGAATACAAGACTTGGAGAGGTAAAATAAGGGGGTTGATTTCGACTAGATTGGGGTCGATTATGACGAGGTTAGAATTGATTAGGAANATAGAAATGAAGGTTATTTTTTTAAAAGGCATTCTTAGAGAAGAGTTAGAACAAGAAGGATTAGTTAGCCCTACCCGTAGATCCATATGCATAGTAAAATAAGAGGGTAGAAAGAGGTGAAACCTTATTGGCTTAAGCATCCAATATCCATGAGGAAGAATACCGGGTTGTTGGATCCCTGCATGTGAGGGTAGGCTTGACGCCAAAAGATTCCGTGCATTGTGAAAAATCCCTCCCATTATTTGTAGGTTTATTTGTTCTTGCCATATATACTCATTGCTGACATTGTAATGTTATAAGAGGTCCACATCAACTGCCAAGAACTATACAAAACAGTAAATCATAAGTTTGATTGTCTGTTTACAAAGAAGAGCAGGATGATTAACCATACTTCAGTGCTAGATTCAGTTAAGTGAAGTGTTCAAGAAAAATAGTAGTGTACGGTTTTAGATTTGGAAGAAAATCTTTGTATACCTGGATTAAATAGCTTCGAGGATATATACAGGTGAACAGATAGATACTAGTTGAAAAGGTGCCTGGCTTGGACAGCTTTGAGTCTCATAAGTTATGGATTCCCACTTTGTTGTCACCTGATGGTTAAGAAGCTGAATGGGCGTGTTGATAGCTTGTTGGTCCTATCATTTCCTTTCACATTGAATACACTTTGTCGGAGCATTAAAAGTCTAATAAGTTTATCGGCCATGCCTTGGTTTGTGCGGAGCACAAGACCTTAAGCTTAATGGGGTTACTTGTGTCATCATCCATGAACAGGCTCAATTAGGTAACTAGGTCCTGGATCATGTTCAATTGGGTAATCTATTAGTCTTGTATTGACTTGGCTCCCATTTTGATATGGGGCGAACTTAATTTTGATTGGATATAACACATGTTGCTGGTGCCCAGGTTTAAATTTTTACTTGAGTTGCCAGTTTAAACTTTTTGCTTATGGCATATTTCCATCTGAGTATTAGGACATTATACGCTATTTGTTGGCCTGGGTACGGAGTAATGAATACCTCGAGCTGGCACTGGAAATGTAGTGAGTATGGTTGAAGCTAGTAATGTCGATGTGTCGGAAAATAGAAGGATATAAAGAATGTCTAGGTGTGTGCATCAGGTAATTGAGGTGAGATGGAGAAGTTTCCATCACATTTCAAAGTCTTAAATATCTGTACAAAATAGAACATGCCATGTGGTATGTTAGACACGTGCACAAAGTTTCCAAGTAGTTTAGTTGTTCGTTACATGTCAGACATGAGAGCTCCACCCTTGGATGAGGTTTCGTGCTTCACAATCTCTCCTTTAGTTTATAAATCTTTTAAATTGTTGTGGAAGAAGCATCACCAATATATACTTGTTGAATCGTAAACAAGTCATAAGAATTCGAGATTACACGCGCTAGCAGTCATATAAGCAAAATCCAAAATCTCCATACGATCATGAGCAATCTTGTCCTGTTTTATATTCTTGTTTTTCAGTTCATATTCTATAGTGTCCGCTGAGGAGCAAAACAATTATTTAGGAAAAGGTTCAATATAAGCCCCCCAAAAGTGATCAATATATGTTGTTCTTTCCACATCCTGCAAAACTATTTAAAGCAATTGAGAGTGGATTTCAAGTTTGATTGTATAATCAAATCCCCTTGCTCCTTAGCCCTTTACCGAACTTGCATACATACCAGTAGACTCAAGTTATCTTAGGAAGCTTTCAGCTTTTTGAATAATTGATTTTGAGAGGTCATATTTCACTAAAGAGCTACAATATTTCGTACTGTACATTTACCTCATTTGCATCTCTCTCTTTAAAGTGCAAAAAGTGTGGTGGCTTTACCGGTGTCACGGCATTGGTTTAAGATGGCACGGGGAGTTGATGTCCAGACATACTACAACCTGAGTAAGGCTTGCCAAGAGGAGCTAATGTTACATTTCGACATTCATGAAGATCTTATGTCACCGCTTTGAGGAGTGACTTGTGAAGAAGATTTGTTCTTGTACAACTGCCCACTAGGAAAACAGATTCCCTGATCATGTTTCTTCCAACATACACAAAATGGAGAACATCCAATATGAGGAAATTGTGTCACATAATTTTTAGCTGCATGCTCCTTATTGTTATGATGTGAAGACTAATTATTGCCGTTGTGCGGAGCCAATAAGTTGGTCGAAGTGAATAGGGATAGTTTAGGAATTTTTGTCCTTGTAAATTTTGATTTTGCCCTAATTTGTCTTATAAATAGGGAACCTTCATTATGCTTTTATATTACCATCATAAAAGCGGGAGAGAGGCTAGAGAAGATAGAATGTGCGATTTTTTCTTGTAAATCTTTTTCATCATAGTGAATTACTAACTACACCTGTGGAAGATGGCGTAGTCTCACATTGAGGCAAACTTTTATAAATCTTGCGTGTCTTTTTCTTTCTGCAAATTGATTCCTTTATATGGAATAGAATTATAGTTTCTAATTCTCTACACTTATGTGCTCTTGATTGGATACTAAAAAGGAATCATGTACTCATTCTTGTAGTTAAGAGTGATACTAATGTACTTTAGCAATGCTGTACTTGTTTTTGATACAAGTCCCGGTAAGGTGCAGATCTGAATTCATCAATTATGGTCGTATTATATTAATTATGTGAGCTTTTTATAGTTTCCTGCTATGTGCTGCTGATTCTGTCATTCTTTAACAGATATGGATACCAATGTCAAAGCAATGATCAAGCTTATAGAAGAAGATGCAGATTCATTTGCAAGGAGGGCAGAGATGTATTACAAGAAACGTCCAGAGCTTATGAAACTAGTTGAGGAGTTCTACCGGGCATATCGTGCACTTGCAGAAAGATATGATCATGCTACTGGTGTGATTCGCCAGGCTCACCGCACTATGGCAGAAGCTTTTCCAAATCAAGTTCCCTTGACATTTGCTGATGATTCGTCTGCAAATTCTGTCTCTGGCACTGACCCTAGAACTCCTGAGATTTCAACCCCTGTAAGTGCATTATGTGAAACAGATAAGGATGCTGTGGAACTCTCTTCATCTTATTGTCATTCTGCCGAACAGATTGGAGAATTCACAACTGAGTCTGACTCTGTAAAGGGAACGATTGGTTTGGAACAGTTCAACAATCTCTTTTGTCCTGGTGATCATGCGAAATTGATTGAAGGGACGGCGAGAAATGGCCTTGATTTTGATGAAACAGATGAGAAACAACAAAGTGTTCAATTGGAGGAGATTCTGGCCTTGAAAGAAACCCTTGCTCGAATGGAGGCCGAGAAGGGAGCTGTCCTTGTTCAGTATCAACAGAGTCTGGATAAAGTATCCAAGCTCGAAACTGATATTTCTCTTACCCAAGAGGACTCAAAAGTTCTTAGTGATCGTGCAGGTAATGCAGAAAACGAAGTTGCTATCTTGAAGGAATCACTGTCCTACTTAGAAGCTGAAAAAGAGGCTACCCTTAAAAGGTACCATCTGTGCTTGAACATGATAGCCGATCTTGACAATATTATTTCTAGTGCCCGAGATCGTGCAAAGGAACTTAATGAAAAAGCCAGTAGAGCTGAAGCTGAAGCGCAATCATTGAAAGACGCATCTCATAATCAGTACATGCAATCTTTGGAGACGATAGAGAACCTGGAGAACAAACTACAAATTACTGAAAAAGAATCAAGTATGTTGAAAGAGCGAGCAGAAAAAGCAGAAAGTAAGGTTGAGATTCTGAAGCTGACCGTTTCCAAATTTACTAAAGAGAAGGAAGCTGCGACTCTCCAACACCAGAAATGCTTGGAGATGATTTCCAGTCTAGATCACAAAGTCATATGTGCCAAGGTGGAGGCACAGCGTCTAACTGTCGAGGTAGATATTGGAGCTTCCAAATTTAAAGATGCTGAAGAGCAATGTCTTCTGTTAGAAAGATCAAACCAATCTCTTCGCTCTGAGGTGGAATCCTTGATGTTGAAGATGGAAACTCAAACTCAAGAACTTACGGAGAAGCAGAAGGAATTGGGAAGACTTTGGGTTTGTATACAGGAAGAGCGATTGCATTTTGTGGACACTGAAAAAGGTTTCCAAGCTCTGCAGCATTTACACTCTCAAACTCAGGAAGAACTGCGATCTATGGCTTCAGAATTGCAGAAGAGGGCTCGAATTTTGAAAGTCGTAAAGACCCGAAATCGGAGTTTAAAAGATGATGTCTTCAAGTTTAAGAAGGAGAACAAGAACTTGGATGAGCTCAATGCATCTTCAGCCTTGTCGATGAAGTATATGCAAAATGAGATCTGTAGCTTAAAAGAAATGAAAAGGAACATTGAGGGGGATCTTGAATTTCAACTCAGTCAAATTAATGCTCTTCAAAACGAAGTTTACTGCCTGAAGGAAGAATTAAATGATTTGAACAAGAGACACCTTTCATTTTTGGAGAAGGTGCATGCCATAGGCCTGAACCCAGAGTCCTTGGAATTATCAGTGAAGGAATTACAGGATCAGAATTTTCATCTGAAGGAAACTTGCGACAGAGAAAGAAGTGATAAAGTAGTTCTCTTGGAGAAGCTGGAGACTTTGGAGCACCTTCTTGATAATCATTCAATTTTAGAAACTTCAATGGAGCAATCCCATGAATCTCTTTCGGAGGAGAAATTGACTCTTCTTGATGAGAATACTACACTCATGACTCAGCTGCAGGTAACACGTGAGACTCTAGAGAAACTCTCACAGAAGAACACTGTTCTAGAGAATTCCCTTTCTCATGCTCATGATGAACTTCAAGCTCTGAAGGATAAATCTAAAAGCTTAGAAGATTCATGTCAGTTACTTGTCACAGAGAAGATTGATCTGGTTAGTAAAAAGGAGGCTTTAACTTCTCAGCTTGAAATCGCTCAAATAAGATTGATGGATGGGGATTGCAAAGTCAATGAACTAATGACCGAGATAGGCAATTTAAACAAGAAGTTATTGGATGTGCAGGTTGCTTTCCAGAAATTACAGAAACAGAATGTAGAAATTTGTGAGGAGAAAAGATCCTTGGCAGACAAGTTCTTACATTTAAAGGAGAAGAACCGCATCACAGAAGAGGAAAATTCTGTTTTATGTGGCAAAATGTTAGCTCTAGATAACTTCTCCTTGATTATCAGAGACTGTGCTCGTGAGAAATTCATGGTAATAAGAGAACTTGGTGATGATCTAAATAAACTTCATGGTGACAATGGTGCTATTATGGGAAAGTTAAGCTTAAATGAGAGGAGGTTGAAAGAATTACAAATGGAAAATCTTTCTCTCCATGAGAGATTGCAGACGACAGAGGATGAATTGAAAATTATCTCCATTGCCAGAGATCAGCTGGATAACGAGATTGAAAATGGAAAGAGTATGGTACATCAGAGCGAACTGGAACTTCAGGAAGCTCAATGGAAGATAAATCTGATAGAAACTGAGAAGTTCAAATTGAGAGAAAATTTGGAAGATTTGATGATGAAGTATAATGAGCTCAAGATGATTAGAGACTGCCAAGAAAATCAGATTTTCAAACTCTCTGCAGAGAATGGCCAACTAAGTATGGAGAATGACGTGTTGGAGACTCATGCTACATTGGTTTTTGGTCAATTACAGTCATCTATAGTCAGCCAGCATCTCTATGAGCAGAAGTTTCATGAGCTCTACAAAGCTTGTGTTGGCTATATAGATGAAAATAAAGGTCTCGAAAGTCAACTGACTGCTTATGGGGCTGCAATAATTTCTTTGAAGGAATGCATATCATCCCTGGAGAACCACACCAATTTACACGTCAAGCTTCGAAATCCTAAACATGAGGAAATGGAGGTAAGATTTATCATTCTAAATGGATGGAACCAGGCTGATCTGAGGTCAAGGGTTTGTTCCTATATTGAAGTGATCTTGACACTTAAATAACTAATATTCCGTCTTAAAATTTTTTAGTCAGTTCCCATGAAATTAATCCTGTAAAATGACACACCCGGCCGAGTTGTTTCTTGTTATTATGTTGCATTAATTTAGACACTTCACAACATGACAGAAATGGGATGTTTAAGTACTTCTAGATTATGTAAAGATACAGCTGAGACATGAAAATTAGAATCTTTATCAACATATTTATTTGAGTTGCAGTTGTCATAAAAGAACTTTTGGTAAAATGAAACTTATGATTAGATTACTAGCATTATATATAACTGAAAGAAAGAGCGGAAGCTTAAATTAACTAAACATCAAATATAGCAACAATTTCCTTCGATGTCCGATGCCCTATAGCATCAGAAATGTGTTTGTGGTTGTCTCAAGTCTGATAATTTTCTTGTTTCCAATAAGGCACAATACAAAGACTTCAACGTAGCTCGTCGAAAAAGTGTTTTTTGTCTTCTCAATCCCATTTTCCCTCCAGAGCCCTACCACCAGAAATTACTAGTTACCTTGGTTTTTCAAAAAACAAGTCACTTAGCTTGGACTTAAACTAGAAATTACTAGGCTATCTTCTTATCTATGTTGGCATAGTTGAATATATGAAGATATAGAATATGCTGTTGGGTAGAATCTCTCACCTTAATATATAGAATGAGGATTCAAACATGGGTTTTCATGAAAATATTAGATCAGGATATTTCACTGAAAAGACGGACAGTTGTTCACCATTATAATATAACTGCATTGCTTATCTTCCTAAAAAAATATCACTTATTATGATAAGCTGCTCTTAAAAGTTTCAATTTTGACTTTCTTGTGTGAATAAATGTGATTGAAAATCTTCAACTAGGATAATGTCAATATTGTTGTACTTGGTAAGAATTGTTCTTTAGTAAATCAAGCTACAACATAGACGTGTTACTTATATTAATTGTTGAATTCATCTCATTGTTTTTCATTTCTAGAGTAATCGATTGATGAATCATCTATGTGGAAACCATTTAAACGAAGCCACAGTACCAGATACATTATCAAACTTGCAAAGTCTGCAAGCTAGGGTTCTAGCCATTGAGAAGGCAACAGTTGAGATGACACACCTCCTTGTTCAGGAAAACATTGATCTTCATTCCAGTCTTGAATCTGCAATGGGCCAAATTGAAGAGTTAAAATCAAAGATTATCCAGTCTAGTAGAAATTTGAAGCCAATATCCGAAATATCTGAGGCAGAAAAATCACTTCTAACAAAGGATATCATGCTTGATCAGAATTCTGAATGTTCATCTCCTGGAATTAAATGGAAAGAACAGGTTGCGACCAATAATCAAGTACTAGAATTATGGGAAGCTGCAGATAGAGATGGAAGCATTGGTCTCACTGTTTGCAAGTCAAAGAAAATAATTTCACCATCAGCTGATAAAATCACTGATTTATGTCGGGTTAAATCAATAAACAAACGGAAAGATAAGTCTCTCATTTCAGATGAATTGATTGAAAATGAGTTGAGTGTGGACAAGTTAGAGATCTCCAAAAGATCGACTGAGGCCCTCCGGAAAGAGAATAAGAAGAATATCCTAGAAAGGCTTAACTTAGATACTCAGAAGCTGATGAATCTTGAAATTACAGTTCAAGACTTAAAGAGGAATCTCGAAATTACTGAGAAGAGCAAAAGGGGTAAAGCTGTTATTGAATGTGAGAAGCTGAAGGGACAGCTCGAAGAAGCTGACATGACTATCCTGAAGTTGTTTGATCTCAGCAAGAAATTGACGAAACGTGTTGGAAACAGCTCCTTCTTCGATGCAAACTCCTCGTTTGAGTCTGACGAGGATGGAAGTGCTAGCAGGCGGAGAATCTCAGTTCAGACCAGAAGAATTTCAGAAAAAATTGCGCGATTGCAATTGGTTGTACAGAAGTTTCAGTTTGCTTTGCTGAAACTTGATGGTGAAAAGGAAGTGGGGGTTAAATCCACAATGTCTGACACAAGAAGAAGAATTCTTTTGCGGGATTATCTCTATAATGGGAGAAGAACGATTCACAGGCGAAAGAAATCACAATTTTGTGCATGTGCGCAGCCTTCAACTACAGAAGATTGAGGATCAAGCATCTGAATGAGGTTTGTCTGCATGTTAGAAGTAGTTATAATCAGTGTAGATTTTCTGCTACAAATATTCTCATAACTAAATTAACTGTCCTGTTTACTTCAAATGAACCATGTTTCTTTAGGTACTATTGTAAATATCAATGCTTTTAAATCGTAAGAGTTATATTCCATTTAAAGTTCTTTTGTTAATTATAAATGGTGAGGCCCTAGACCTACCCTATACTCAAGTAGTAGAGGAGAAAAGGCGACTAAGTTCTAATTTCAAAGTTGTTATTACCTAGATATCAACTTTTAATAAAAGAAAACTTAAAAGACATGTTAGGGGCGTGTGGTTGGGGGTGAGAAAGAAGATGAGAGGAAGTTGAATTCGGAATATTAGCTAAAAGGAGAATGAACAATTTACAGGTCTTCCCATCCCTTGCAATTCCCGCTCTCAACATTTTCTTACAATTCCAAGGTCTTTTGACTCGAACTCTATCCTTAGCTTTTATTTTAATTTGTTGATCTCAGACATATTGTTACAGGCTATCCAGTGTCATCAACATATGACAAACAGTGATTTCATATGGTAGTTTCTTGAAAAAAAATGCATCATTCAAATCTTAGTTCTTTTAAAACTGTTATCATTCATTAAAATTGTCAAACCGTTAGTAATAGTGCAGTGGGGGCTGTTTCAGTTTATACAAAGATTTCTTGAGCAAACAAACACGAGTTTGCTGACTCAAAATCTCTCTGGTTGTTGTATCAGTATCGTTTCTTCCAATTCACCAAGTAAAACTGGAACCTTCACATCCCGTGGCTCAAACTCCATATAACAATATTGTTGAAATCATGCGATAATCGACCAAGATTGGAAATTATTATTAATTTTCTTAGTTAGAATATGTAGAATATTCTTTGATTATTGTAATCTTTAGATGTGGTAGGAAATTTTTATTTCCTTTTATCTTGTACTATAAGTATGGACGTGTACTGAACATAACAATATATAGGAGAAAATACTTTTTTCTTTTCATGGTATCAGAGCCTAAGTGTGTTCCTAACTTAGGAAAGTCATGACAAAAGCCACCACCAATATCAGAGCCTAGGTGTGTTCCGATCATCCATCTATTCATCAAGTAAAATTCGATCCTCCAACTACTCATCGAGTAAAATTTGATCCACCAACTATTCATCAAGTCAAATTCAATCCTCCAACTATTCATCATTTCAATCTTGATCCTCCAACTATTGAACAAGTCAAATTCGTTCCTTCCAATTATACATCAAGTCAAATTTGAACCTCAAACTATTTATCAAGTGGAATTCGGTTATCCAACTATTCTTCAAGTCTAATTTGATCCTCCAATTGTTCAACGCTTTCAAATTGACATCCAACTATTTCAAACTTATAAAATAGTCCTCCAACGGTTGACGACATCTGTTTAGATCCTCAATCTATACATTACATCAAAATTGACACTCGAACTATAAATAATATTTGAATTGATCCTCCAACTAAACATAACATTAAAATTTATCCTCCAACTAATATGAACATATAAATTTATCCTCTCACGACTCTAAATATCTGAATTGAACCTCCGATCTTAAAAAAAATCTGAATTTATCATCGAACTAATTAAACTTCTACATTGATCGTCTTATTGTGTAGAACTTCATAATTGATCTATTTACTATTGAGATTTAATGAATTGACTGTCAAACATTCAAATAAATTAATTGGTCTTCCAACGAATCTAAACATAATAAATTGATTCTCTGACTATGAGATACATCTAATCTCATCCTCAAAGTATGATAAACATTTAAATTGATCCTCCAACTATACATCAACAACTAATCAACATCTAAATTGATCCCTCCAGAACTCAAAATCAGACCTAATCCCAGACCGGCCAACCCGAACCATAGTCTTTGACCTGAGGCGGCACCGAAAGCGCGGCGTCCTCGAGGAATTTCAGGTTATACTTGTGGCCCGTGTAATTGCTGTCCCCAACAATGGCATATTTGTCGTCAATTCGGAATCGAAGTTCGACTCTGGTTTCTTCTCAGGACGATGGTTTTCCGAAAGGTTTACAACGATAGCGAGGAATATATTCTTGAACATTAGAGAGCACTTCATCCAATTTGAAACTCAGTGGGAATTATCAAAGAAGGTCAAAATCAAAAGCTGATTTAATCAAATTGCATGCGCACGTTCACTAGGCAACCTTCAATTTCAAGCACGTACAAAGCCCAGATGTCCCTACGTGTTCTACACAATGCTGAGAGTCTATTCAATCAATGATGATCCCAAAAGAGCTCTTGTTTTGTTCAATGGCATAAGGCTCAAACCCAAAGTCAAGAGTTCTTAATTGTAAGTTTCTGCTCTTTTATTCACAATTTGTACTGGTACTGAGATTTATTCGGTTGACAAATCTGGGTTCGATTTGTTTTTTTAATTTCAAGAATATATCTTGCCTTTTTAATGTGTTTGTGGTAGAATTAAATATGTCCACAAGCTGTTTGATGAGAGTACAAAAAGAGTTTGGTACCGTGGAACACATTGATGGGTGATGTACTTGTCGTGGAAATTACATTGGGATGGTTATAGTAGTATTGGTGTGTCTTAACGTATTACACGTTTTGTCAGTCGTCGGTGAAATGGGAAATGCTTTCAAAGGGGAGTGTCTCAGTGGATTTTGAGTTAAGATTGGATTTCAATCTGGTCGCTGCCTTGATTCCCGTGTGTAGGAAACTTCGTTATGTCGATTTCAATCGTCGAATTTTTGATGAAATTGATACTGAAAAAAGATGCTGTCCTATGGAACTATTAAGATGGACGTGCTAAAAATTATTTGTTAGAAGAGGCATAAGAAAATATGAAGATAATTCATCTACCTCGGCTGGGTTGCTTTCAGCTGGTGCTTCCATTGGGGGCTGTGACTGTATGTACTGGTCTACTAAAAATGGTTGTTCGAACTGTAGACGTCTATGCTAAAAAAATGGGTTGCTTGAGAAGCCTGTAGATGATTTTGATCGTACGGAGACCAAAGAAGTGGTGTTAAACGCCCATGATCTTAGATCATGTGTTACATAGGAAGATGAATCATGCGACTACTCTCTTTCGGAGAATGGAGGAAGAGGGTTTCCAGCCTAATAAAGTTTATTTCTTGGCAGTTTTGAGCTCTTGCAACCATGGAAGGATAGTGAAGGGGGTGATCTTGGGTCGGGACGGGTTACTGGAGGAATCATAAGAGCTAATTAAAGGATTGTCAAGTGGGGGTGACGCCACTGATTGATGTGCATTGCTTGCAGCATGTAGACTTTACGGCAAGGTGGACTTGGGGGAACTTGTGAAGCGAGAACTGAAAAACAAATGTGCTGAAAATCTTGCTGATTCACTTTCTTACCGAGCCGCCCCCACCTAACGCAAATTCATCATGCTATAGAAAGAAGCACATAACCAGGGTATCGTCACTCAAGAATGATGTTTCCAATGAAATTGCACATGGTAAACTTCATCTGGCTGTAATCAGAGAACTACGCATGGTTATGGTAACCTGAGTAGGAAAAGGTACCTAAATTTTGATCCCATTTACAACTATCAGATGGAGAGTGATAACCAAACAGTCATTTAACTCCACATTCCGCACAATTTTAAGAATGTCATCATACTCATTGTCAAACTTGTGTTTTGAAGTTTGAATTCATTATCCAACTAGAAATAGAAAATAATAGTAAAAGCTACCATTATTTACTCAGATTATTCTGCGCAACAATATCCATAAAACTTGGCAACTGATGAAATACGAGCGTATCAACATTTGGAATCGCCATCAAATCTCTATTTATCAGCAGCTCTGAAGATGGTCAACAGAGATAGGAAGAGGTTGATGATATCTAGATACAGGGCAACTGCAGCCCAAATGTAGTCGTCATAGGTATATCGCTTGATCAGATTATCAGTGTCGTAAATGATGTAACCACAGAATACTAGTGATGCCAGGCAGCCGCAAATCATCACAGATATCCTCCCCAGAGGGAATAGAATCTGCAAAATATAAAGACAATGTAATCAGCACTTCATTAAACGAACAATAGCAATTGATAACTGAATAAACAACAAAAACATGTGCAAAATGTGAATCCGCAAACCTGAATCAGAGTGAACAACATAAGTATAACAACAGCACCGAACAAGAATGGCCCTAGGAAATTGAAATCATAACCTCTCTTTGCAGCCCAAAATGTGTATAAAGTGAGACTAATAACCACGGCGGCCGTTAAGATGACCGACTCCAGAATAACTTTCCCTATACCACAAATTCGAGTCGCATAAAACATCAGTAGAATATTACCAAAACCTCTAATTAAGAGGCGAAATTCAGCAAGGCAATTGGTAGAAACTGTACTACAACTAATACCCATTAACATCTTACCAAACTACTTGATCAAGGACGACCCCACAGATATTGAACACTAGGGACATTGATGCTTAAGCCAAGTTTAAGCAAGTATCAAGTCAATCTTCGTAACTCTTCAACCATTTTGGTGCCCTTTACAGAAACTTTTCTCATTCAAGTTCATAATTTCTATTTGATTGTTCAAAAATTAAATCAATTTCGATATCCGGCATAGTTTTTACATTTGATGTCAAATGAAATAATGAGTTGCATATCATGGAAATAGATAGAAGATATTACAAGCCTCTTGGCATCATACCATGCAAATTTCATCATAAATCCACAAATTAAAGTTCATTTCTAGTAACAGAAGGCTTCTTGAATTTCTTTGCAACTCATACTACAGTCAACAATTTTTAACTATAATATCAAGATGATATCCAAAACCTCCATCTCAATGCCAATTTTTTTCAAAAAAATACCTGAAAATAAATAAATAAATGAAGAACAGAATCATTTACCACTGGTGAATGCACAAGTCAAGCCCACCGCGAAAGCAAGAGAGGCAGTGAACAAACCGAGCAAAAAATAATTCTCTGGATGCTTCTGGTAGTAGTAATACAAGGGGCACAAAACTGCCATTACAAAAACAATAAAATTAAATTAACAAATAAAACCAATAAAATCCATAAATCAAAAATCAACACTCAATATTTGAAACAATTGCAAAAGATATAACAAGCATACCAATGAAAGGAGTGATGATTATAACAATATAAAGGGCCAAACCCGCCGCAGTTGTGCTAAAGAAAACCGACACTTGACGATTAGAAACTACAACAGATGCAACAGCAATTGTGAGAAGCAATTGGATAGTGACTATGGTATATATTTTCCGAATGAACGACCACCGGAGTTCTTGGCTCTCCAGCATCATCGGATACAATGGACGGCTAACCGACTCCACGTCATCTTTCCGGTACGGTTGACCCCACATCTTTCAATCAACGACAAACCCAACCAACAACTACAGGAATTTTTGCGAAAATCTTTTAGCAATTTGGAATTTCAATTTCTTCGCAAAGAAGGAATGGAACGCGGCAATTGACTGAAAAATGGATTTAAATAGAAAAAGACTTGGGGAAATTAGCTGGGATGGACTGTCATTTTGTTCAAAAGGTTTTGCCCAGTTTTGTTTTAAGAAAAGAAATTTTAATTATTTTAAAGTGTCCACTTTATCCTTCTTTAATTAACCAAATAAATAAAGGATTTTGGCTTTTTCCTTCCTTCAATGACGTAACATTTCTTCTCCAAATTCACAATTGCAAAATTAAATCTTCTTCTCCTTCAAATTCCCAAACACTTCTTATTCAATTCAAAAACAGTATTTCTCATTCTTCTTTTGAGGCTGAAGATTGTACAGAATTTTAAAATTAACATTATCGATCAAGAGTTAAGGTTTGAATCTAGTTTCTGTATTTTAAAAAAAATGACGATCTCACAGTTAGAAAATTTAATGTAAGTTTTCAAACCAGCAAAGAGTTCTATGTATAGTGTTCAAACTATGTTCAATTTTATATGTACATATTCTTCTTCTTCTTGTCTAGTCACTCTATTAAGTTTTTAAGTTTATTGATGTGAACTCTATGAAATTCTAATGAAGATTGCATTTTTTCTATAAAGATCATTTCTGTAGCTTTTATTCAAGTTCTCTTTGAAATATTTGCATTGGAAATTTATATTGGGGTTTGGTGGTTTTGGAGTTTTAGTTCATCACATAGTGTTTAGCAAATTCGTTTTATTGAGTTCTATAATAATTTCTATGGGGGGTTTCATTTCCTTTTCATTTTCTTAATTATGTGATTTTTTATGTTTTATATATACTGTTATTTGTATCTATCAAGGGAAAAATGAATTTATTGAAAATCTTATGCCAATTTGTAGTTTAATTATTCAATGGATCTAATATTTGTAATTGTTCTACCTACTTTACTGTCTCTGAAATTTGTTAAAGATTTAAGTTTTATTGTCAAATTTAGTAGATTGCTAATTAGCTGAGATTCAATTTATCTTATGTTCTATCTATATATATGTATGGGTGTGTTTGTTTTTATGTTGTAAACTATATAAATAAATGAGAGCAATTGGTTTTTGACTTGGACGAGTTTTTAGATCGATATTCGTTGCATGGCATTCCCCTGGCTATAATGGTGTGAACAAATAATACACTTGACTTATATTATTTTTTATATATAAATTTGT
>CAIGRP010038986.1:0-15549 GCA_903798385.1 Fraxinus cuspidata
TTTGATATTTTGGTTGGTAAATATTTTCTAGTCTTTTTTTATTTGCAATTGGAAAAAATTATAGACATAGTGGTAAAAAATATTATTACTTTTATTGACAATTTTCATACAAAACGAAGTCAAACGGACACCAAACTTTCAACATTTTACGGGGGGAAATTATATCAATCAAACACAATTAATTACAATTCCCAGTAAAACAAATTCTAGGTAATTCAATTCCCTATAATTCATTTTCTTTCCACCCAAATTCCACATTTACAATCAAACGGACCCTAAATTCTTAGCAAATAGAACAAAACGTCTTAAAATTTGGACTTCCCGCCAACTCTTGACAACTTCTATCGAGGTTGCATTCTTATTATGAACGAAAGGACTTCATATCTATGTAGAACATGTCCCAACTGTCTAATTCGTCTGTCACATAATTTATCCTCTTAGAACCCACATATTTTTGGGACAAAGATTTTCCCTTTCCCCTTGTGCTTCTCTTGGATTCTATGATTCTAGAGAACAAATATATGACTATTAGTCTATTTAAATGCTTTTCCCATTTCAACTTTCTTCACAAACATCTAACAGAAGAAATAATAATTAAACAAACTATTTTCTCAAAAATAAAAGGAGAAAATAAATTCAGTCCCTGACAGAAAATAGTTAATAAAGAAAATAATTATACTGACCCCGGTTCTTTGTGAAGAGCTATTCTGACTGGACTGAGATGTAGCCATAGTTGAAGGTGAAGCTGATGTCGTAGTGGTGGAAGGATTTTGAGATAAATCTGAATTAAAAATGGTGAAGTCAAAGAAAATAAGGATAATGAAAAGAATCGAAGTTGGGAATGTTGGCAGTTATACGTGCGTTCGTGACCTTCTGATGCACTTGCCTCCTTTACTTTCTATACCTCAACAAAATTACACTATCATTGTTGATGATTCGTGTAATATGCTTTTTGGTGCGGATGATGCTGGACTTGGGGGGGAAAAAAGGGAATTTACTTTCGTGTGACAAAGTTTTTGGTATTCTTTTTTTCTAACACGAGCATTCTCTTAAATGAGATATTTTTAGACGAACAAAGTTTACCACTATGTTGTCACGACAAAATTTTGGTTAGTATTCTGGTGGATTATTACCAAAGCATATATAAGAATTCAAATTTGAAAAAGGTGATTACGTCGATCGATTCAATGTTGGAGGAGCCATTGTTAAAAATCGTGAGACAGTTGGTTTTGATCATCATCATCCATAAAGTTCTATGAAGTCTCACAAGTGCATATGAGCATGTAGTGGTGGCAATTGAAAAATTTAAAGATTTGTGTGAGACGTCACTGATGACATGATTCTTTATAAGCTCATGACTAAACGAGGAAGAGATGGTGAGGTAAACTAGTGGCGCAAACATAATTTTTAGTAAAATTTACAAATTCAATACAAATACAATGGAGAGAAGAGTCGGGGTAATCATAATATCATTGGTAGAGGTAATGGGAAAAATGTTAAAGTCTTGTTATGAATAAAAAGTTGAAGTAATAAATATATCTTAGTACCAAGATATTTTGGTGAGCTTCGGTCGAGTACTTGAAAGGGGATAAAATATGCAATTGCAAAACAATCAGATAGTGATGTTCAATGATAAGTTTAGTTTATACACTTATTCGTGGGCCTAAATCATGATAATTTTATTGTTTTTTGAATTAAATTCTACTTAATTTATGTTATATTGTGTTTTGTAGGTAAAATTTATGCTTAATGAAGATTTGGAGACAATAATGCAAAACTGACAAAAAAATGGCAAAATTCAAAAATGAATTCTTTGGAGAGAAATTATATATTAAATGAGTTGAAATTAAACGAGCTCTTGCATTGGAAATATTAATTAGAGACCCAAATGAAACCCACCCACCCACGCACCCACACACTGTGTGTTTGAACCACGTTATTTTGAAAGAATGTATTTTGATATAGTAGATTGATGGAGAATGTGTGATTGAAAAAGAATGAAAAGTTATTGATGTGATGAAAAATATTATTTTATTGAAAAATGTATGGTTGAAAATAGTAAGAATAAGAATGAAAAAAAAAATAATGTGTACCAAACAGATGCATAATAAACAAGATTTTAGCTTCATATCCTTCATTAATCCCGTTCAATGCTATCCAATCGTCCCCACAAAACGACATCATAATTGTACAACTCTTCATTCCACCTTTCCCACAAAATGGAAATGTTAAAGAAAATATTTATATTCAAACTGAATGGCATTAGCAAAATATGATATAACACCATTGCAATTCCAAAATGAAAATATAACAGTATTTATTTCATACAGACTAGAGAACATTCATAAAGAAAGTTCTTGTGTTTGCAACTAAAACATCACCCATAAAAAGTTTAAATAACAAAGCACGAAAGTGTCGTACACTTACTCCCATCTAATATACGAGACGTTTAATAATTACCATTATTAAGGAAGCTTTGTTCAGGAATTTTCATATATATCATTTGAGGCAGAAACTTGTGACCGCCGATAATCTACCTTAAAAGTTTAGCTGTCGAAATTGCTCATCATGGCACGTACGGGGGGAACTACTAACACTTAAGATAAGTACTTCACCGCCAGGTAGAAAATTGCTAGTAATTCCCTTGATTCCAACTACATTGTCCACCAAAAGCCGATATCCCTGAAGAGTTCTGTCCAACCAATCCAACTAGACAAGATACTCAAGCGAATCTATTGACATCATAAGCACCGTTCAACCAGTCTTTAAGAACATGGCACAAGCTGCAAACACAATGGGAGAGACAAAACTAAACAAACAATTGACCAATACATCGAGACTCTAAAACCCAAAAAGAGGAAGGAGAGAAGAGAGACATACCTGTTCAACAGCAAGTGCCCGCAACACTGCAAAACCAACCATGCAATGGCAGAAAGAATAGCCCCATGTCCACAACCTTAATACATAGCAATTAAATTAAAAAGGTTTTAGAAGAAAATTTAAACAAAATAAACAAATTGCTGTCATACGGTTTGGACCACTCCCCCGAACCCCCAACCCTCCCCCCCAAAAAAGAAAAATAATAATAATAATAGAATAAATAAATGTGTCAGTGCGTCAATTTATCTAATACGATAAAAGAAAGAAGGTCAAAATATGAAGGGGAAAGAGCTTGAGAGAGGATTCAGCCTACCGTCAATACTCCCTAAATTGGGTCACACAAAAAAATGACCTTCCCAGAGAGGTTGTCCTTGATACTGCTGAGGCAGTGCAACAGATTTTTGGTCTCCTTTCTGAAGTTGCTGCTGCTGCTGCTGCTCCTGATACACCTTCATGTGTTCAGAAAACCGGTGGTCCTGCTTTTCACCCTGGATTTGCAGTGTGGAGACTTGCTTTCCAGGGAAAGGGAAGCTTGACATCCCCATTGAACTATTATTCTTGCTCACTGAACCGAACATCAGCCCTGAATTATTAATGGAATGGTTAAATCCATGACTTTGATTTGACGAGGACAACTGATATCCATCTAGCCAGCTATAATCATCCATTTGTGGAATTGGAGGATTTTCATTTTTCAAGGTCATACTATTCATTGACTCATCCACAAATTTGGAAGGCACAGAACCAAAGCCAGGTGGAGGACCAACATGCCTAACAGGTCGACTCACGGGATTTTTCTTCAAGCCTGCTGACACGACCAAAGTTGGTTTCACATACAGACCATCAGCAGCTGCTCCTGAAGAAATAATGGAATCAAACTTCGATGATAAAGCAGTCTGAGGGGTCTGAATGGGATAACTATGAGCTGCATCAGGATTGACAAAAGGTGGATAGGGAACAGAAAGGGTAGCAGCCTGAGAAACTCTTGAATGATCTTGCAGATGAGATTTCATGGCAGGTCTATTTTCCATTAAATTCAAGTGGGAAAATCCATTAACTGCAGGAGCTTGTTCTACCAGCCACTGTGGAGTGCTGGGTTGAACTGGACGCAGATGGTCGGCAGCGCTGTTAGCAATATTTGCAGGTGACTTCATGCTGGTGCTTAAAGCATTATGCCAGAGGAAACTTTCATGAAGTGATCCATTTTCATTTCCAAAATCAAAATTGTCCGCACCAGAAGCAACCTCAGAAGTCATATTTGAAGCAAAGTCGTTTATTTGCTTCTCAGTTACAGATGGCTTGAACACAATCACCTCATCCTCATCCTCATCCTCTCCATCCATACTGATATGTAGCTCTGGCTGCATAGCACCCAGAGACATTTGAGAGACAACTGAAATTCCTTGTGTGTTACCATTAGATTTCGGAACTTCAAAAGAACCCATGAGTGCATAGTCATCAGAAATTTGAGGTTCGACACCAATTACAAATTTCTTCAACTTTGCATCAAAATAGAATCCCTCCTTCCCAATCTGGACGACATTAGCAAGAGCCTTTCCAGCCGCAAAAATCCTCTGGATGCGGATTTGCTTCTCCTTACTGCTACCATCAATTCCAAAAGAAGGTTTCCTTGAGAAGTCAAGGATGAGTTGGGCGTGAAGAAGAGGAAGAAATCCTCTCAATTCGAAGTCCTCAGGCAATGCAAGACGGTTAGCAGTCTCACTTTCATCATATTTGCTCATATTGGAGAAACATGTTTCATCCTCATCTTCATTAAGAAACATATATCCATTTGACATAAGCTTATTGAAGAAGGTAATGCAGTACTTCCAGAAAACAGACCTGGCATTCACTTGTTTCTCCTCCATCTCACTGCCTACTGCAACATCATGACAACATGCTAACCACTCCACAAAAACCATAATCCCAGGTAATAAATAGCTCGACGAGGGATCTGTTAGCTGGTTACATCTTTCAATCATGCAGGCCATAAATTCAAATATAGCGGTAAATGAATTTTGAAGCAGAACTGAGCGCTGTAGAATATCAGCATATGATTGATTTTCATTTTCCCTTTTTACATTGTGAACACTGAAAATAAGGATGGCCACCAGCCTGATAATTACAAGCCTACACTCAGCTGCATCTGAGCCAAAGTTGCATTTCTCCTCAGGCCCACAGGAAAGGAGTTCCAACAAATCATTTTTAACCATCAAGAAGACTTCCGCAAAAGTTTCCAAGCTGGTTAAACATAGCAATTGGATACGCATCAGTGATTAATTATAGTGTTCTCCCAATATACAAAATACAGTAATAAATTAGGAAAAGACCTTGTACGTGTAAAGAGAATGCCATTTAGTCGAACAAATCGAATGCTGAAGGCTTTGAAGACTTCAGGTGCAGTACATACACGTTCCTTGATTGCATTGGAATCCACCTTATCATCCTTAATAGAAGGCCTTGTTTCACCTTTGCCTCTTCCTTTCCCAGGCATCTGGGTAGATACGGTCTTGAGTGAAGTAGCTTTAGCATCACCAAGTAGTTGGGTAAAACTCTGCCGATTCTGCCAAATAGAGGAAAACAAAATATGAGACCATAGGAGTGGTGAAGCCACATGTTGTAAGAGAGGATGCAGACAATAAAGAATCAAGACAAGAAAAAAATTCCTCCCAAAAATCAATTTCAGTTAAATGGCAAGTTCTAGTACATTTGTTCTTAATCAGCATAAAAACATAAATTTTCACTCATGAATGAGAGCTATGTCGTGAATGCTTACAGTTTTACTGAGAGCAAGCTAACTTACTGCATGCTCATAGCAAGCTAGCATCACATTTAAAAATATACCGAAAACAATTATGGGCATATCTTGCTGCATACAATGGAAACTCAATTCAAGGATTTCTATTGTAACAGACTCAAAACCTGCAAATCTCAAGATCCCGAGACCACATTCTACAATCCATACATTTCCTCTTCTAAAAATATATAATTGTTGATGAATGAAAAACTCTTGGAATGTTAGGATAATTAGAATGTATGCCAGATTTATGGAAGAAAGGCATTTACCACGTTTTATTATAAGAAAAGTGAGTCTGATAATTATAGAATCGTGAGTACAATCTTGTAGAGGATAAGGGAACCCAGCTAGCTCAAACAAATTAAAGTCATTCACAAATAAAATATATTTTCCAACTAAGTATGGTTAAAGAGAAAGGTATGCCATTGAATTCCTCATCTCCAGAAGTCCATTGCCTTAAATCTAGATCTCTCTTAACTCAAAAACTTGATCTTTTCCTTCAAAGATCTTAGAGGTTCTCTGTCCAGATCAACCAAAAAATAGCCGAAATTATCGCTTTCCAAATGATTGCACCTTTTCTACCCTTACCATACACAATCGTATTTTCAATATTACTCCATTACACATGCTCAAGAATGCCCAATTAACACCAGCTTCCTGAAGAAGTTTATACCATAGCCATTTTCCACTTTTTGTCCATGTGATGAATCTTTACCTTCCAGATGGATAGGTGAGACTAGGGAAGAAAGTGCAGAATCTTTATCTTCCAGAATGTAATTGTCATCTGCCGTACTAATAAAAAGACTATCAACTACAATGATACAAAGAAAATACTTCCAACACAATAAGTTTAAAATCACCAAAGAAATGTATCATATACTTTAAATTGTCACACTTGTTCATCTACTGAATTTTTACCTTCTCAAATACAATGATCAAGTTATCCCGTGCAGTGACGAATGGGTTTTCAACTGCCAGACTTCGAAAATAGCGATAGATGGAGACCAGCTCGTCATTAGAATATGATGCTAGTATAGCAAGCTGAAATTAGAGGGAATAGCTCTGAGTTAAATATGAAAAACCAAAAAGTAAAACTAGAAATAAGCAATAGAAGGCTCTAAAAAGTTGTAATAGCTAACCAACATGACAATTCCACAAAGGACTCACCTGATGATGAGGATTACCACTTGAAGGCCAAAGTGAAGAAGCTTGCAAGTAGTAACTTGATGCTGCTGCAAAAGCCTGAGCTTTAGAATCACCTTCCCCATATAAGCCTTTGTAACGAGCAAGATCCCCCAGATAAATAAAACAGCGGTGACAGGATATCAAGCCCTTTTTCACCTCATAAGATTTGTTTCCATCTTTAGACATGGAAATCTGATTCTCTGGTTCATCAGAAGAATATCCCAATGGCAGACCATACTTCGCCCTTATCTTCAACATCAAATCATGATAAAACCCAGTGGCCTCTGAAAGGAAAGTCTTAAACTGAGAACGGATCTTTGAAACCCGATCAGGTCCCCCTCGAGTTGGACCTTTTCCATTCTGAGAAGCAGCTAATCCTGAAGAAGCTAGAGCAGCATTCAAGTGTGTCCGTAGCTCCTCAATCCTCCTGTAATGCAACTGCCACAAAGCATACTCTATGTCGTGTTGTTCAGAGAAAGCATGGTCTTCCAGGATAATGGCTTCATAATTTTCACGCATCTGTTGCCACGCATTTGGGTCTGAAGGGACTCTGGCTTGTGCTGCTTTCCTACGCTTGTTCTCCAACTCAACATTCTATAGTGAAACAAAAACTCAGGACAAAAGAACAAAATTGATTGAAGAGTATTGTGCAATCATGACAATGACATATTTTTTAAACCACCAGATTGGACAAGAAAAAGTGGCAATCATTCAGTTAATATTCTGAAAAAAGAAGAATTATTACGTTGTTTTAGCCTGTTTCTGTACGTTACATGGATTTGCATACAGGTTTAACAATGAAAATGCACAATGCCAGATCAACATCCAGCAGATAATAAGACTTAAATGAGTGATGCACATGCATACCTTGTTGAAGAGACGCTGAACATGCTCCCTTGTTGAATTTTCTTTATCATCATCCATCAGAATGGAATGGTCATAATCCATCAAAAGCAAAAGTATGCGCCTTCAGAAGCAACATATAACATTTAATCCACAAGAAACTGCCTGCAGTATAGCCTCTCAATCACTAATGTGCAAGAAGTATAAGGCAAGATTTCAACGTCCATTATTAGTACACACACTAAGGTAGGAAAAAAAATTAATTTACTTGATATACATCTGGAATTCAAGTAAAAAAAGCAACTCTGTAGTCAAGAAGTAATAAATCCTAACCAATAGTAAATCGAACCACAGTAATCTTCTGTGGCATTATTATGCATTTGTAAGGTAATATCAACAACTACAGACTAAAGTAGCACGAAAAGGCATAGCATCACCAGAATAAGCAGCCAGAAAACTGATAAGCTTGATATCATTGAGAGGAAATGTCAATATTAGAAGTGACACTGTGCCCCATGTAAAATCCTTCTCAATTAAACTGTTGCAAAGTTTAAGAGATACGAACAGTTCACATCAGTAAAGCAAAGGATAACTTTATTGCAATGAACGCACAATTCTATCCTTATTCAAGAAAATCAAAACACAGGAGGAGGTCTCACAGCCCAGGAAGCTAATTGAAACAAATCTTATCACACCGCCATGAATAGTATAGACTTGCAATTCGTTTGTGTCAATTCTTTCAAAAGGTCGTTTGATACTTATGCCTTGAGGCACCCCTCACGTCAGGCTTTCATGATAAGTCTTAAAGCATACGCCTTTAGTGCCATTTTTTAGGCTTATGCATCAAATCCTGAGAGTTATGCCTCGCAGGCATTAAGGTGTGCACTCATTTGTCTTGCCTTTTATGGACTTATTATTATATCAACTTTTTGGCTATTTTTTTACAGGCTGGAATGTTTTACCAGTTTTTGTTTCTGTGCTTGTTTGGAAAAGATCATAATGAAAATGACTAGTGAGTCCACAAAATTTGTGGATAATAAGTACCTAGTAGTTATGAATGTGTGATTAAACTTAATGTTTGACATTGACATCAAATAATAAGGAGATTATAATTTCTCCCAAACAGGCACTTTCTCGTTTCTGCCTTTTAAGGGGAAGACACTATTCCAAGTGATAAGTGATAAAAAAGAATAAGAAGAAATTGATAGTGGTGATGAGGATGAGAGGGAATCAATTATGTTGAAGATTTACTTAAAAATCTGAGATAATCCGGATTCCAAAATTGTTACATGATAAATAATTTGAAACTTGTTATTTTCTACTATATACTGATTTCCTTAATTTTTGATTGCTAGCTACACCCTTAATTTTGACAATTTGTTTATTATGAAGTTTCGAAATGACTTATGGTTTATTATAAACGTGTTGTCAAATTTTTATTTATACTAAATTATTTTATTTGTTTGCATGGTTTACACCTCAAAACACACCAAGGCTAAGGCCTTGCCTCACAGATGTAAAAGACATCAGTTATTCGTTGCCCACTTGTCAAAATTGAACCCCTGGCATTTTCCATACCCAAATATGCTAACACTTATATTATAAACAATTGTCAAACACGAATCTCATCATTACCCAAACCTAGATACTGACAATCATGGCATTATCCAATTTTCAAAATCAAACACTTTCCAAATGTAAAATCCCCCACTTGCAACCATATAGAAGCAGCATTTAAGAGAACAAGTATGCTAAAAATTTACAACATTATCAATTGCAAGCAAGACAGGCAAAAAGCTAAGAACCAGACCTCCAAAGAAAAAAAATGCACGTGTGAATTTCACCCTCTAAAGCAAACACTAGATCGTGATACATTTTCGAAGGCATCACGAATATCAGGATTCACATTTCGTATGTTGCAACTTGTTATTAGCTAAATAAATTTATTACAAATCGGTTTCAAATCAAGTTGCACCACAAAGAACATAACAAAAATATCAAACCAAACTTGCAGTAACTAAACCCCAAAATCAACTTCAACTATTAAAAATCATCAGAAATAAGAGGATGCACACAAATCAACACAAGGTTTATCCAGATATATATACAGACAAACGCATAACTGGAAAAGAATTGGTTTTTGTTAAAAATTTAGTAAAAAACACCAAACTTTTCAATTATTAAAATTCAAAAAGACAAGCAATTAACCTAAGTCCGGAAATTCAAAACCCCAAAATCACACAACTTTATAATCTAAAATCTAAAAAAAATACCAACGACGAGAAGAGAAAAAAAATTGAAAAATACAAAATTTAGAACGAAATCCATCAAAGTTCTTGATGAATCTACAATAAAATTAAATTTCCTAAATAAAAACCTTACCGAATCGATCCAAGCCCAGATCTGCAATGATCTCGCCCACGATAATTCCAACTCGAGGAAAGAAGTGAATATTTATATATATATATTTACACAAATACGAACAGAACAACAGGGATTAGGGTTTCTTTATTTCCATGAATTGAGACTTTTTTTTTTTTTTGAGAAATTTTATGGGTTCTGTTAGGCCGCCATTAATTTTGACGAGAAGAAGATGAACAGCAGGTTATGGAAAGAGGAGAAGAGGCGATGACTTTTTTGTTTAGTACTTGAAAATCATCGGAATAATAGGTTGCTGCTGTGTGTTTTTGTTAGCATGGTCTACACGGCTATGACCACCCCAATTCAACCTTTTCTCAATCCAATCCTTCTGTTTTGTTAACTTTTTTTGTGCTGCAAGTTAAGCCCACTCACTTTAAATAAAAAAATCCATCTCATTTTCAATTATGTATTCTCACGATGAAATATTCTATACATAAATTCAAAATTTTTTCTACATTTTAATCACACATTTTTCAAAAAATCACTATTCCAAAGTTCATTTTTCNATGCGTGGTTAAAAAATAAAAAAAAATTTGAATTTACATGTAATATTATTTTATTGATGAATGTGTGATTAAAAAGATGAGAAAAAATATATTGTGGAAAAAGTATTAATCTACTTTGCCAGAAGAAATTTTCCAAAATCAATGCCAGAAATTGAGTTGGGGAAATGATTGAATGAAAAAACTGGACTTATTTTAAAATGATCAATGATAGAGTGACATGTGACAGTTATATAAGTCATTATGTAAGTTTTGATGTATGTATAGTAAGACTGTTGAAAAAAATGGGGATCAAATTAGGACTTTATAATGGTTGTCCATACGGCTAAGTAAGTTGGTCCCTAATTTCGAAGGAAGCGGTCAATTTTCAATATTTTTTTTCTTATAGGGAATCTCTACGATGATGAAAACGATCAATCTGTTGATACTATTTAAAATTAGATTTCCTTTCCAGTTGGGTTAATATTCATAAATTTGAAGTGTAGCTTGTTTTTACGTGCCTAACATGACAATTTACTGTTTAATAGGGATTAAAATCAATTTTTTAGTATATTTTGATAAAATATGATGATGCGTGGTTGGAAAATGTGTGGTTAAAAATTAATTGTTAATTAAAATTTTGATTTTAATCATTACCCAACAATGTCTAAGTTTTAGTGTATAAATAGAAAGTTTACCGCACTCACTAATAAAAATAATTTATTAATTATAATTAGGATAAATTCCTTCAGGATCCCCAATTTTTCATAAAAATGGTAACCATGTTCCCCAACCTTTCATCTGTAACACTCAAATCCTTGACCTATTAATATTGTGCGCGTATCATCTTTACCTAACCAAAAAGTCTAATTAGACCCGAGTTTGGTATTGATTAAAATCAATATTTTATTTAAGTCAAAGTCAATAATTAATTTCCAACCACGTATTTCATAGGATCTCTAACTTTTCAACCGCATTTCATCAACTTTTTAATCCCTACCAAATATGAGCTAAATGTTAAGTCCACTTTGAGCCCATTTTTTAAGAATAAATTTTGTAAAGAATGGTTTTTTTTTTTTTTTAGAATATATGGTTAAAAGGTAGGAAAATTTTAGATTTACGTGCCAAGATTATTTTATTAATAGAATATGTGATTGAAATGAGTTTGAGAAAAAAATAGTTTTAAAGAGTGGAGCTCAAACAAGGATAAATGTCCATGTGACATGCACGAGATGCATGACTAATATATTAAAATTGTCTATAAAAGATTTCTTTTATTCAAAAATCAAGATGTCGGTTCAAATTATATTAGATAAGGTTTGAGGCATGACCGCTACACTTATGAAATAGTCGAACCGTGCATAGCAATAAATTCCAAGTATCGGATGATAGGTCGATTAGTCCAAAAATCTTGATTAGTAATAAGAGAAAAGAATAAAAAGAATAGTTGGGTTTGATAGTCCACAGACATGGGTTGTATTGGAGAATAATTTTGGGTTTATATTTGGGGAAAATTCATAAATTCAATAATTTAAGTATACAATTTTACATTTAACAATCTTAATTAAAAAAAACCTTCATAAATTAGGTGATAAATCTTAATAAAAAATGTGTGTATATATTCTGATTGAACTTTAGAAAAATTATAGTTTAAATATGGATAATATGATCAACGTTATCACGTCCGTATATATAGCATATATCCATCAATATATAACAAATTCTCTCACCTTCCACTTTCTCTTATATCCCTTTTTTTTCACTTTCCACTCTATCTTATTATACGTCGCTCGTAACTCGCCAAAAATTTCACTGAAATTGTCATTGAAATTGGCCATAATTTGATTAATATAATTGTTCATCAAGAGATTTCCACCGAGTAAGTCACAAATTATTCATTAATTTTACGATTTCAACTGTCTAATGGCCTAGAATTTGATTGATTCGCCATTTTAATGAATCTAAATCTGGGAATTGCAAGATTAAATATACAAAATTGTAAGCCACATTTTGATTCAATTTGTGACCTTCCTCATTCTTATCAGAATATTCTGAAGGCGTTGTGTAGTATATTGTGACCTGAAGTGTGATTTGTGACCTTTATATTTGTAGAGTGTCTTCAAATTGTGCTAATATAATAGGATGGTAAAATCAACAATATTGTATGTCACAATTGTGATTCTGATTGTGACATGATATATTCTGATTATAATTTCTTGAAGGAGTTGTGTAGTCTATTATGGCCAGAATAGTAGGTCATAATTATGATTCTATAAGTGGCCTACAACATTGAAAATTGCAATCAACAAAACCGTAAACGATTCAATCACGAGAGCTGTTGTCTAGTCCCGCCTCTCGTCGTTGCTACTTGCTTCCAGTCCTTTACTATAGTCTGCCAGTAACAGTTCACGTCCTAAACGTAGGGATGTCGCGAGCCGAGCCGAAACTCGAAACTCAAGCTCGGCTCTAATAAAAAATAGTTCGGGCTCTTTTTGGCCCGAACCGAACTGAACTTTTGCACAACCAAAAAATTTAGGCTTGATCCGAGATTTCGGCTCAAACCTTATCGAGCCAGCTCATGATTTAAAAAAAAAAAAGTTAGCAGGCAGCCAGCCACATAGCTACATGTGCAACGCTTCAAAATGGGGCTCGACCCGAGCCAATAGGGCCACAAGTCACTCGAGCTGGCGAACCAAATTGACAGGGGTACCTAAACAAAGTGATAGGTCAACATATTAACAATTTTGATTTAGTGATTTTAATTCATGTTCGGTGACTCCAATCAATTAACTATGATTTGAGCATTTGTAAACAGTGAATATATGATTTTAAGAATTTTAGAATATGTGAATTTATTATTTTTGAATGGTTGAATCCGTCTGCTTCTGTAACTTGTCGTTTGTCAATCTTTCGAATTTGTGATGGATAATTGATTTGTGAATTGTATTTGTAATATGTGAGATTTAGTTCGGGGACTTCATAAAAAAATTCAAAATAGAAGTGGCATTAATAGGCAAATGTGTTGCCTTAATACTTAAACCTTAGGCAATTGTGAGATTTATTTTGTGATTATTGATAGAATGATTGTTTTTCACTAATTGTTTGTCTTAGTTATGGAAAATTACTTTAAACATAAATTTGGGTTTTCTTGCAATAAGCTTTTTTACCAATGAAAAGGAATGTTCGAGATATGCAAGTACACTAACTTTTTTGCAAGTTTGTTTGTGTACCACTGATTTAAAATGTCTACGTCAGTCACTGTGCATGTGTGCCTGTTGTATGGAGGCTACATATTGTTAATTATAGTGAAAGATACAAGTATATTGAGTTAGCCGACCTTGTTATTTTAGAGTTGGGATTAGATTATGTGGAAGTTGAAATTACAATATTATATGCAGTGCCGTGGATGTAATTACAGTCGAAGACCTCGAAACAGCATGGTGCCGCTGAACCAAAAATAAGAAATTTTGACTACAAACATACACTGAAAAGTAAACACATAGTACAATAGTTTGTGTAATGGGTACATGTTACTGTTTTTAGTTATAATTTTTTTCTTTTTTTGATTTATTCATAAATTTGTGAACTATTGGAATTATTGTATTAACGTCATATTGGAATAAGACGTACTGTTAATGAGAAATTGTGACCTAATCATGTAATATTTTGGGACTTCATGCATCTATGAATTTTTTTGGGTATGACCTATAGTTATGTTTAATTGTGACATAAATATGTGGACAGTGTAACTACAACTTCTATTTGATTGTGACCAAGTAAGACCCAAACCGTTTGTGACTGGGTACATGTGAAATTGTTGGTTGTTTAGTGTCATTATATGCTATTACATCGTGAATTCAATGTATTATTTTGTGACTAGAAAGTTTATAAAAATATAGTGATAAGTTTGACTCATTGTGTTGGCTAATTTTAACGACATCCTATAATTCTATTTGACCGTGACATCTAATTCGCTTATTGTAATATACTCATATCAAATACATCATAAATTGTGACACAAGCAAGAACATACATTTGACCAACAAATGCGTACAAAGGTGATTCACGTGAGTAATCGCATCTTGAAATATGTGAAAAATAGCCGGATAATCTGTGAAGTATATTATATCACTTACTATTAATCAATATCTATTAATACAATATAACTATCAACTCAAAAAACCTCGAAATGCAAATAATAATCGTAAGAATAGCAATTCGTAGTATTAAAAAAATTGTAAAAAAATCCGTGCACATATCAACCAACATTCCTCCACTTAATGATCTTAAATAAAACTTCGTTGAAAAATAATCTGGTCAAACAAAATCAATCATGTGTCATTTAATATATTCTTCTAGGCATCATTGATTTTTGTCACAAAATTTATGATCGTATTTATCGTAGAGCTTGTAGTAATTTACCCTAGAACGCACAGTGTTCAAAATTCTTGTATTTCCATTCTTGCATAAATTAGAACGTTAGACATGCCATCAAAATCAATTTTTTTTACTAAGGTCACAAAAACATAACATTCATTTTTATCTGTAACCTATAATTGGTTGAATTGACACACTCTTTGTGAGTGTCACATGTTCTACCAAATACATTATAAGTTGTGACACTACGCAATAACATGTATTTGACATACAAACTTGTATAAAGGTGATACAAATGATAGTGCAACCTAACGTGAGTGAGAAATAGTCTGAATTATTGTTTCTTGTAAACCGTGACTTGTATTTATCTTGATTGAAATTATGGTCACAAAATCAAACTTGAGGAGCCCAAAATGAACACTTAACAAAATTGAGTAAATGCATCTTCTTTATGTGTTTAACAGATTTCATATACTATTTTAAGGCATGTTTGATTGGGCAGATTTTCCATGGAAAATGATTTTTCCATTTTCCAACTTTTGTAGTGTTTGATAGGCAAAATTT
>CAIGRP010038987.1:0-35379 GCA_903798385.1 Fraxinus cuspidata
GTCAATTTTAATGTTAAAATTGCATGCTATTTTCGGTTGAATTTGAGCTAAATGTTTAGGGTTTATTCGCTTTGCCATTTTCAAGCCGTTTTCTGTTTTCGATTTTTCAAAACAGTTCTTTTTCCCATTTTTGAAAACGCGTTTTTGAAAACAAGTTAAAAATTTACAAAGAAAACACAAAAAGACAATGTTGTCGTTTTGAGTGTTTTCAGTTATAATCAAGTCAAAATTTTTAAAACGCGTTTTGGGTGTTTTGAAAATAATTTTTCAAAATATCAAAAAGAACACATTTTCAATAATTTCAAAATGAACACTTAAAACACAAAATCCAAAATGAATTCAAAACTCAAAACACAAAATTGAAACACAAATAGAACAGCCCCTAAAGAGCTCCATCGTGTTGTTTATTAATATTCACGAAGTCAGAATGAAGGCTTGATCCCTGAGGACCATCTATTTGTCATAATATAGTAATGCGTTTTTATGACAAGGTTAAGAGAGATTTGTGTAATTAACTTGCTCTCACAAAGCTATGAAAGTTGAGGGAAAAATAGAGTAAAAAGAAAATTTAAAAATCAGGCTCAAGTCTACTCTGAACCTTACCGCCAACATGTGTGGAATTGACCTGTAAAAAAAAATACACGTCTAAAATGGTGCAGAGTTGATTAACGGAGACCTTTCGACTTTCAAATTAATCAGAGATATAAGTATAATACACAAAAAATTTACTAGTATATGATATAAAGAAAGTGTTATGTATTGTAAGCAGTGTGCTGGATTACGAAATAAGCACAATCGTCAATGACGTGATTTATTTTGCAATTAATTATGCTCTTCACTTAGTTTGACATATCCTAAACATAAAAATCTTCTTACTCCATGATTCAGGAGAATTCTTTACATTAACAACATATTAAAAATTTATAAGCATTAGGGAAACCACCAAGATTAACTAATCTACTTGACTAATTAGCCATTTATATTGTTTTCTTGCCTCAATTATTCAACCACTCCTCAGTCCTCACGTATCCCAATTAAACATTAGCATTTTAGACTCTCGTTTGTCAAAGATTTTTTAAAAATATATATTTTTTTTAAAATTATTTTTGACCGCACATTTTATGAGAACTATAATTTCTGAATTTTAGTCTCTCTAAAATAATATGACAGTAACATAAGAGTAATCCATAATGGTTCTTTGTTAATAAAGTAACAACTCGTAGTGGTTATAAACGTGTATAGGGGGCCGAGCATGTATGTATGTGAAGAATGCACAATTATGTTTTAATGTTACTCTTGCTATATTGCAAAAGTAACTTAAGATTCGATTTCTATTTTAGTTCTATTTTTTGTAGAAGGTTTTCTCGAATAGGTTATTATGGATCAATTTTCTTTAAATTTCTTTTAATCAACAATATAATATTAAAATTTGTTTCAAATAAGTTCAAAAATAATTTTTTAGTGTAGAAATAACTTTAACTTTTCAACCTAGGATAGGATTGTGCTACAAGTACAAATTGGGCACCATTATGGTGTTCACTATGTACAAGAAGATAATGGTGTACACTGCGTACAAGAAGAATAATCCTTTCAACCAGTCTTACCACTCATCCTTAATTGACCTCCAGAGAGAAAATGTTGTATTGACCTTGATAGAGTGCAAATTTTCCTTGGATTCCCATAGAACGAATCAGAATGTCCACATTAAATGAAAATAAAAATGCACCAAAATTGCAAAAAGTAAAGTAAATGTTCTTTCTCTCCAAAATACAATTTCTTGGGCCAGCAAATTGGCACAAAAAGAGTCACAGTTCCAAACGCCTCATATGTCATCATTGAATATACAATTGCTGCTATTGGTAACGGTCGTTGAGCAGATTACTTGGTAAGTCAATTGTATCTTGTATACTTCCAACACCCAAAATGTTGAATCGGTGAAATGTGTCCTTTTGCTCGATGGGTTTTTGCTAAATCTGCTTTAAAATTTGGGTTTTTTGAAACACATTTTGCAGAATAAGCAGTTAAATTTGTGTAGAAGAGGCAGAAATCTAGAGAAATCGAAATGGGGTTGCTTACAAACAGAGTGGAGAGGAGTGAGATCAAACCAGGGGATCATATCTACACGTACAGAGCAGTCTTTGCATACTCTCATCATGGTTACAAATGACGCCTTCTCTTCTCTTCTTATTTTTTTTTTTACAGTAATTATTTTTGGGTATTTGTGTTATTTTTTCCCTGTTCCCCTTTAATTCTTACTTTTTTCTCCTTTTCATTTTCATTTTCACTTTATTTGTGCTGTCTGATTTTGGCCTATTGTCGGCTATATTTTTCTCTGAAATGTGGATACTCTCAACTGTGGTCTGATAAAAATCTGATCTAGGTTCTTATCTGCCTTTTCTAATTTCCAGTATTCTTTGCCCCGAATTGCCAAAAATTATATTCAGTTTTTTTTTGGCATGAACTGTGAATTGCATTTGTGATTTTTTTTGGTGTTTTTTGGTGTGTGTGCATGTGGGATATTGGGTTTTGGGGTGAAGGGGGGTTGCCTCCTGTATCCAGAGAGGTTAGGAATTGTTCATTGATCACTTGCTGTTTCATTCATGCTTTTGGGACAATTGATCTGTTGCTTCACTGGAGAGTTCATGGATTTGTATCCTTTAAAATTGAGAAAAGTATCCTAACAGAGTAATAGTTAATTGGCTTTTGTGAGTTTATTGAAATATGGTATGCCAACCTTTGTGATTGAGAAAAGTATTTAGTTAGAAAATGTTAATGGAGGGGAATGTATTGATTACTTCTAGGATTATATTTGGAGAAAAAAGAATTCTTTTGTTTGAGACATTTGACAAAATTGAATCTGCGTTTCTGATTCCTTATTGATAAATCTGGTTCTCCAAGGCTTGCACGGTTCTCCCCCGTGTAGTTTAGAAGTTCTTGCCCCCAAAATGATAATATTCTGGATTCATTTGATCATTTTATATTATTTTGTGGTTGTAAGCGTATTTTATATTCTACGTAAGATAAGGTCTTTCTGTGTACTTAGCCTTTGTTTAGCTCCCATTTTTCTAAAATTGATTTTTTCTCAAACTCATTTTCAATCACACATTTTATGGGCTTGCAACTTTTATCAACTTTTCAATCACACAATTCATCTTTTTTTCTTTTTTTTTTTGTCAAATTTTACTAAAAATCTAATTTTTAGCTAAACCAAACAGGGGCATAAGTTGTTCTTGAGTTACAATGGTACTATCAAGATAAAAAGTTTGTCATGGCCTTCACCTCTTATCTGTATGTGGGAGTTCTGTCGGTAATCTGCTTATCTTTGGGTGTTTATCCACTGTTAATTGCTTATTAGTCAACAAATATTATTCTTCTAGGAAGCTGTTGTCAAAAATTAACTGTCAGCTTTTTCAAGGACCAACCTGTGCTTTACAAATAAAACATTGTAGTTCCTTTTTGAAAAACTTGAGCAATATCTGTATTAACACCGCTTAGACTTAAGCAATAGCTATATTGAAACCATGGCATTACTGTTATTTATTGCCTGAGGAAAGACAAAACTTTAAATTTTCATCATAAATAATTTCAAGTTATCCGTCAGATGATGGTATCACCTCCAAACTTTGTTCTTTTCTTGACTAGCTGTAGACTGTAGTCATCATTTTGTTGCTCCTCATCTGAATTTGCATTTGGTAATCATCTATGAATTGCCATTAGACTCCGCATGTCAGCATAGATTACACTTTTTTTATTTTTTCTGGATATGTTTCTCCATGCTTTGTATAGCTATAAAAGCACTGTAGTGACGAACAGCTTCTTGCTACATGTTGGTTTTATCTCATTTCACGATCATTTCAAACTGTATTGGTCATCGCATACATCTTAGAATAACATAAATTGCATTCCAATGCCTGATTTTTTTAATGAGGTAATCCTAAATTTACATTATTAACAAAAATTGGAATGGAATATGATTTAAGTGCCTGCAGGCAACCCCAAATTATCCAGCTGCTGAGATTATATTGTTGGATGAGCTCAACCATAAAATAAAAATCACTATAAAGCGTGTTTGAAGGTCATTGATAGATAAATGTAATTGAGTGTAATATGTTGCTACATTTAACGAACTATGGATGACCTATCAAGTACATATATCTAGTACCTGAGGTGGCCCTTTCACTATCTAATCATGCAGGTATATTCGTTGGCGGCAGCAAAGTCGTTCATTTTACCCGTGCTGGAACCTCTTCCAGTTCTGATGATGATGTCTATAACCAACCTTCATCATGTCCGACATTTCCTGACTGTGGATTTAGGCAGCCAAAGAGTGGAGTAGTCCTTTCCTGTCTGGATTGCTTTCTTCAAAAAGGTTCCCTTTACTGTTTTGAGTATGGAGTGACTCCATCTGTTTTCATTGCTAAAGTACGGGGAGGCACTTGCACCACAGCAGAATCAGACCCACCGGAAACTGCCATCCACCGAGCAATGTATCTGCTTCAGAACGGCTTTGGGAATTATGACGTGTTCCACAACAACTGTGAGGATTTTGCGTTGTATTGCAAAACAGGACTTCTGACAATTGATAGGCTTGGTGTTGGAAGAAGTGGACAAGCGTCTTCTGTCATCGGTGCCCCATTAGCAGCCCTTCTTTCTTCCCCTCTCAAGTTACTTATGCCGAGTCCAGTTGGTGTGGCTACAGTTACAGCAGGAATGTACTGCATGAGCCGGTATGCAACAGATATTGGTGTACGAACTGATGTTATCAAGGTAGCAGTCGAGGACCTTTCCATGAACCTTGGTTGGATGAATACTGAAGAAGGAGCTACAGGGAATGTTCTTACCGGACCAGTAACTTAGTAGACAACGTTCTCATTAGTTTGAACGTTCTACTGTTGAGAATAAGGAAAAATTATCAAATGATAAGTTGTTAACAGAGTGCATTCTGGTTTTGTGGTTGATTTCATTGTTGTGATTGTTCTATCCATAAACTACTGTCATTTCCTTGTGTATGAATAATTCTAAGGTCATGTGTGATACGCATTGTGGGACATCGTTGGACTGTATAATAAGAAAGATTGTAATTTCATTCTCTTTAATACTATCTAGTTGTGTTGACTCCACTTTATCAAACATGCCGTAATAGTTGATGGACCAACTTTTATCATCTACCAGTAAAGAAACTGAAGCACAGATTGGTTGGAGTCCATGAATATTTGTTGTGGTCCATACGAATGATTTCTTGGACCGGGATCGGTGCTGGTGCGGTGCTACGTAGCATTATTCATAATATATTATTATCAGATAATGCAAGAAAATGAACAACGAGACGGCCTAAATAATTAGCAAAAACCAAGTGGGACTGAGCAGGTAATAATTTCTCAGCACGCTTACTAAGAAGAATGTTTGGTGGGACCTTTTTCTAATGATTTGCCATTGGCTTGTCAAACTAATACACAGCAGGTGAAGGGTTCTCGATGTATATATGGAAATAATTAGGTTGAGGCAGCAGGTGGACTTTCATTTTTTTATTTTTTTAATAAGTTGCTAATTATGTGTAATGAAGTTGGTATTTATATTACGTACTGCTTAGAATTTGAAATCCGTCCATAATGTTTTTAATAAGGCTTGTTTGATGCAGATATTTTGAGAATAAATTTTGTGAAAAGTTATTTTTTCATTAAAAAAATGTTGACAAAAAGTAAAAAATAAATGAATAATTATGGGTCCACGACAAAATTATTTAATTTGAAAAATGTATGATTCAAAATGAGTTTGAAAAAAGAACTTTAAATAATCTTACCAAACAAAGACTAAATAAGCGGCGTAAACGCTTGATTGAATCATATTCTTGAATGCAAGTCCGCCTGAATTCAAATTTTTGTGAGTATCATGAATAAGAGTTGCTTTCTTTTTTTTATCATTGACATTATCTCCTAGAGTTACTTTCCCTTTGCTTATTGCAACCACCTTGCTATGTTTAGTCCAACGGATAATTCCATCTTTAATTCATCTTTACTTATAGTTAAAAACAAGATTTAAATAATATATATAGTTGCATCGCTTACCATGAAATCGGGTTTCGGCAAAGACATATACAACTTCAAGTTTTGCCGCCACCAAGTTCTATGAAAAATTATACACGAGTCAAATTTATGAAAAAAAGAATCCAATTTGTACATGATGAGCATGTCTATGAGAATCTTTCGTTTTTAATACATATTTGTAATTCTACAAATACTGATTTTTCTGTTTGTGCGTAGTAGACACGATTCTCATATTTCCTTCGTGAGGGAAACAAAAATGATTAATTACAAATTGAGGCGAAATAAGAAATGAGGGGGATAAAGCAAGTAGAAATGTAATAAATACACAAACATTATAGAATAAGGAAAACGATATGATAAAGGAAACAAATATTGTTTCATTCCCTTCCTTTTTCTTCTCTACCCTTCATTCTTCATCTTCTTTTTTTCTTTCAATTAAATAATTTTAGGTGACATGATTTATTCAAAATGAAAACAAACACCATACAAACTTTTAATGAGTGGTGGATAATTGATTAGTACTATTAAATCTCACAAAATATATGGATAAAAAGTTATTTGATCAATTATACACAATTTATAAACGGTAGCCATACAATTCGACTGTATATATGTAGATCAACCATTCAAATTAAAGTCACCACTAGTTTGTTCTACAAAGAGCTTAGTTTAATGAAATAAGAAGAAAGAGAACATGGACCTGTTTAACAGGACCTTTAAAGAGTCAAAAACTGATTCTGAAATTAAGAAAATGCTTTTATACGTGTTTTGATAATATTTTGAAAGTAATTTGTCTGAAAAAAGAGCTTTTAGAGAAAACTAGTCTAAGTTAGCTTTCTCAAAAACCTCTTTTACAAATAACAGAAACACTACCATACGGAATGGAGAAATGAAAACGAACTATAAGGAAATAGAGAAAATTAAATAAGAAGAAAAAGGTGCCGGTCCTTGTTCTTCTTGTACATCTCTTCTTTTCACCAAGAAGGTCCTCCACCTAACATTCCACTCCAGTATCCATTTGGATTCTCCTGTCCCTTACTCTGATCTACTTCGCTGCTTGTGTGTTGTCTCATTGCTCCAAAAGGAAACACTAATCTTTCACCATTTTCGTCGTCTCCCTTGTTGGAATCGCCATATGTATTAATCCCAAGCCCGTCAAAGGAAAAATCAATGGCTGGCTTGGATTCTTGAAATGGAAATCCAGATGCGAACACAGTGTTTCTTTCCATAGCTGGAGTAGGGATAAACCCCCTTGAAGAAATTCCAGTCCGCAGCAAATCTAGGGCAGAAACTGGAGTAGAAGGAGAGGAGGAAGAGGATATAGAATTGACAGCGCTTCTGTTCTCAATCTTAGGAAATTCAAGAAACTGTGGGATACCTTGATAAGCAAGGCTAAGATCTTGTCCATCATGGACTTTAGGGTTTTGATAGGAAAATTGAGAAATGCTTGAATTAGGGTTCAGATCAGGAATTTTATGGGGTGTAGACAATAAGGAAGAAGTGGGTTTTCTGTTCTTTCTTGAACCACCCCCAACTGGAACATTTCTTAGTGTACCACCTTCAGTCCAGTACCTTCTACAGGTCTTGCAGAAGTATCTTGGTTGAGTAAGACTGTAATTGTTGTAATAACAGAATTTTGTGTTTGTTGAATGACACCTAGGGCAGTTAAGGGCATGTTCCTTTTCTGGCCTCGCCTTTCTTTCTTTTGAGCATGTACTTGAAGTTGGAGTTATCTCTGCCACTGATTTTGCCACTCCAATTTCCTGAACACAACTCAGCATTAAAATTTTAACTTCTTTTTCATCTTCCTACCAAACATGCACATATAAAATTTGCAAAAGGATGATCCATAATAGCTGTTTGGGATTGATGAAACTGATAGCTAACTACCAGACATATAAAAAATAATTATATAGCTTTAATTTCACTTCAAAAAATAACTAATAATACCTTTTTCCTAATCCTTTATCGGTTATCATTTTTTCACTGCAAAAAGGGAAAGTAAGGAAAAAGTGCAGTGCTTTCATGCACTAAAGAACTGATTAAAACTGAAAAAAGAGCAAAAAGATAACACGCATGAGATCAGAAGAAGAATAAAACCCTATCCATCTACTTGTACAATCTGGAAGAAATTAATGAAGAAAAAAAGATGAAGCTACACAAAGATTTATCGACCGATACTCTCACCTGCGTCCATTGAGCAGTATCCATGGATTCTTATGAAGAAAAAGGTTTGAGAAAAAAAATAAGAAAGCGATGTCTACAAGATGGAGAAAATTCACCTCCTTTGTCTGGGAGTTGTCATTGATTCAAGAAAGAATGTTTTCAGTTGTTTGTGGGTTGGCTTTACTTTTTTATGGATGATGATATATAAAGAGAAAAAGGGGCTTGGACCTGTTTGTTTTTGACTGCACTAATGATGTTCGATATATACACTTAGGGTTATTTTTATATAGGAACTTTTGTCTTCTTTTATGACCATCATTTATCTTATCTTTTTATTATTAAAATTAATCAATATTTTCTGTAGTGGACTGTCTCTTTTTGACTCTAGAATAGGAGAATTCTTGATTCCAATGTCTTTTTTTATCGGCTTTCATTTTCATTTTTCTCATGTATATCTAATTCATCGCTATATGGTGGATTAAAATTAGATTTTTAATAAATTTTAATAAATATTGATGAAATGTACTGTTGAAAAATTGTGGATCTCATAAAATGCATGGTTAAAATTAATTATTAATTTTGACTTAAAATAAAATTTTAATTTTAATTTCTACCGAATAGTGTTATAAGTTTAGGGTTTGGATTGTTCTTGTACACTAGAAATATCAAATTAATTTAATTGGTTAAATCTATTTGCGTTTATTATACAACATTATAATGTCAATTAGGTAATTACACTTTAATTTTGATTAATCGGATTTCAATCATGTAGTTATACTTTTACTTGACTTCAATCAGGTAAGAATATTTTAATTTAATTCTAATTAGACAACTTTGTTCAATTTCATTAACAAGAATCGATGATCATCATATATAATTGGGATAAAGCTATTTGTAAATCTCGCTTTACCACTTGATTGACGGATGAATGACGTGACAATTTTATAATGATTGGCTTACATGTACTAGGTGTGAAAGATGGTGTGAGATGGTGTCAAGTATAAATTCGATAAGTCAGTGTGTAAAGGGATGTGTATATGTAGTAATATTGACATAATTTTTAGTTGTTGATATGAAATATGTACAACTTCAATGAAGTAAATGACGGGTTTCATTTATTGACTGTCAGTTTATTGATTTTTGTAAGTTTAGGTGACGAAATTGTATGAAGTTACCTGAAACTAGATTGAAATTTAATTACTCGATTGAACGAAATTGAAATACAATTATTTGATTAACACTGAAGCATAATATAATTAACGCGAATGTAATTTACCCGAATTTATTTAAAACAACGTGGATTCTTCGAACTCCGAAAACTTGTGACTGCAATTTATGTAAAGGGTTCATAAAGGCGTGCATTAGTATTAGAGGTTTCTTTCCCTTTTTCTTTTCTTCTTTGAACATTTTATCTGATGTGACTTTTGAACAAGGGCTAATTTTTCCATGTTAGTCATCATCGTCATATCTATAAAAAAAACATGAGAATGTTTAAAAAAGAATTTTTTTTTTTTAAAAGAAAAGTGGTCAGTAGTGTTCAAATAAAATGAGTTTATTTGAAATTAACTTGCACAAGATGATCATGGCAAAATGTAGTTTTTTTTTTCAATATTTTCAAGAAGTATAATGTGTATAAATATCATTTTATGAGGGGAGAGTGGAGTTTAAAAGAACTCTACAAGCCGACCAAGGACACTGTGGTGGGGCCGAAATAATGCGCTGTGGAAGTAGAATTGCCAAAATGAAGAGATGGGTGTATGATGAGTAGCACTACCACACAATTTGAATATTTAAAAGAAAAAACAAAAGTTGAAAGCTGTAATCTAACAGCATGTTTGGGAATTTGTTGATTATAAACAATTTAAATTGTATAGAATCACAAAATATGAAGATAAAAAATAATTTGATCGTTTATAAACGGTAAGCGAACTAATTTCATGCTACTATATACAATGAGCAGAAGAACTCAAAACTTCTTCTAACTTTAAAATTGTTTAGGAATTGTTAACCATCTTTTATTTGTGGACTGGGGGGCAAGAGCCGTGCTTGTTGTCGCGGGATTAAATCCCGAGTCAAACCAGGGGCGCCAGTTTGACCCGGGATTTAATTCCGGGACAACAAAATTTACCAAAAAATACAGCCCAATATTCATTAGGTTTGGCCCAACTTCAAGTCCAATGTCTCAGAATTCAAGTCCAGTTCTGATAACAAGTTTCTTCATATTTTTTTAAATTAAAGCTGGACCTGGACCTGGACTTGGAATGAAATATAAATTGACTCACCTCATGGTCCATCAAAAGACTAGTTAGGATCTTAATCGTGTTGGATTGCTCGAATGGCACCCTATTACCATGTGCATTCCATGAGGTATATTTTTCCCTTCCCCGTGTGATATTCAGTGATTTACACACTTTCTCAATAGAATATTAGCTAATAGTTGGATTAATTTATGATTTTATATGAGAGGAAATCAAAATTATACGAATTACATCCCCAATCGCCTAATCTATCTTAAAAATCTCAAAACTTGATACACGTACTTTTGAAGTTCTTTTACTCTCAAACTTATTTTAAATTGCACCCCTCCCTACATTTTAATTTCACGTTCTTCAAAAATTTCATTTGTCGAAAAATTCACGCTAAAAAAAAGTATAAAGGCCTTAATATCAGAATCAAATTAATGAAAGAAAATAATTAAGCCAAAACGATAGGAAAAAAAATTGAAAATACCAAACTCGATCAATAATTACAAACAAAAAAAGCCCACTTTTCAACTGAAATTTCTACAAACATACAGCCATTAACCCAAAACAATATGAAAAAATAATTCAAAATATTGATTTGTGGTCGTTAAACCGTGCGGCGGTGGGAGGAGTGATCATTAAACGAGATGGGTTTGGTGAGCATAAGGGGCCTATCTTTAGCCTCTTCTTCATCATCATATTCGTCGTGCGATGTGGCGAGATTGATGCAAGCGCAGCGTTCAAGTGAGGCAAAGAAGGCCGAAGCTATGCTGGTCCCAACCCAATTAGCCATCCGATCCAGCTTCTCGCACGTTGTGATTCCGCAACTGTTCTGATTCGACGACATCACTGCTAATTTCGTTGCTGTATTTGTGTGGAGAGAAATGAAACAATAGATCGAGAAGAGAAGAGAAGAGAAGAGAAGAACGATACAATCAATGAAGAGTATAAATGGAATGTTATATATATGCCTTGTTTAAGGTTAATCCACGCTTTGTAACGGACGGCTATGTTTGTCAATTGGAATTGGATTCGCTGTAAAGAAGCAAAGGCATTGATTCAGTGGACCATTAATCAATTAAATGGACAAAATTAGAGGAAAAAGGAAGAAAGGAGGGGACAATTTTAACTTAATGATACGTTGGATGTTTGCTAATTTTTTCTTCTTTTCTTTTGTTTGTCCTCGTAAGAACGTTGCCCGTTTAGTGATTTGCTTGATACGAATAATATGTGAATAGTTAATTTTGAGTACGTGGCGCCCTATTTTTTTTTTTTTTGTGTTACAAAAAGTAAAATAATAATAAATAATAAATTAATTAGACAGAATGAAAAATAAAGACAAGGACTGTGAGTTTTTAATTTGTGTTCGATTAATTATATTTTATAATTTATTTTACGTATATAATCTTTATAAGCTTGAATTATTTTTAATTTTTCTAGAACTTTATTTTTTAATTTTTTTTTCAAGTTTAAAGTTCTGTAGAATTTATTCATTTTTTTAACTTTTAGTTTTCTAGAATCTTATACTTTTATATTTTAGAAATTGTCGTTTTTAAAATTTTTGGAGCATCTTGAAATTAATATAACTTTGTGAATTTAATTTTCGTTCTATGATGTATTCAAGTTTTAGTGTTCCTAAGATTTTCTATTGCATTCCTTGTTTAATCCCACTACATAAACTCTTATTCTCATTTTACTCCAAATAACACAAAATTATTCAACTCGTTGAAATTACTTAAAACTGTGGTTGCTCCCACGTCAACAATTCAGTTAAAAAAATTGATAAAAAATATTAGTTAAACCACACACTATAAGATTCATAATTTTTATCAACCTTCTATCACATATTCGTCAATTTTTATCGAAATTTACTAAAAATTTGATTTTTAATTAAGCAAAGAGCTCTATTAGTTTTTATTTTCTTTTGTTGCTTTATTGCAAATATGAACGGCATTACTATTCTATTTCTTATGACATAGCTGCAAAATATCCAATACAAATGACATAAGTTTACTACTTTATCGCCCTTTCGTTCAGAGTAAACAAATTTGTTCGCGCGATTGGATGGAGAAATACTGAAATAAATCTTTTGATTTTAGCTTTCTTCCCAATTTCGCTGAAATTTAATATCTGGTAGCTGCAATAAGCCAATAACCCAAATTTGTTGAATTTTGGAAGAAATTAAATAAATAAATAAATAACACTGCTGAACTACATCCAAATTTCAGTTTCTACTCCTCCAACACCATGCCGGAGGTCACTCCTTCTTCCTCCCCTGCACCGCCGCCACTAGATATTACGGCCCACCTACCGCTCCGCTTAAACAAATCCGAGACTATCCCTCCCGCCCCAAATCACCCCGCAACAGGATCCGAACCCGCGATCGATTGGTTACTGGAATTCGTCGGGTACTCATGGATCGCTTACGGAGCCTCCTCTCTCTTGGTCATCTCTCACTTTCCCAATCCTCTCGCCGATGCCGAAACGCAAATCGGGCCAATTTTCCGTCAAGTGATCGACCTCTCCGGCGAAGGTACCTGCAGTGTGGCGGCTGTCTCCTGGTCCCCTGCCACGCCCTCCACTGGTGAACTCGCTGGCGCCTCGGGCAATTGTATCCGCTTGTTCTCATATATTTCAGAAGACACTTCTTTCAGTAAGTCTGTAGCTTTGCATTATCAAATCTTTTGCTGAGTCGAATAATCGTTAACTTCTTTATCTTTGATTTAATAGCTGGGAATGGGATTTGACTTTTTCTAATTTGCTTGTTCTAGGTGAAAATGATTAAAAAATGCATATTGATTGAGAGTCCATTTTTTTGATTATGCATATTGTAGAATGTGAATATTAGATTCTTTATGATCATAGGATAAGCATTAACTGGGCAAGTTTTTATTGATGAATATATGCTTGAATGAGAAATCAAATGACCACTTTAGTAAAGTTGGATTAGGAATTTGAAAAACGAACTAGCAATGCAGTTGAAGTTTGGAATTGGAACAACAGACAATATTAATATAAGTTTCAGTTGTTTTTATTATTCTGAATTTTACAAGTTTTCATTCCAGTGCTCCGAAATTCGTTCATAATATTGCATCTTAAATTATGGGATTGTGTTTGATAAATCAAACGCTACTCCCAAACGAGAAACCAAACTCTGGAAATTGAACTATAGCAAGTAAGATAGACGTCACTCGTAAAACTTGTGCTATTTAATTATAGTCTCTGAAAAATTCTAAATTTTGGGTAATAAGATTATTGGTGTGTTACACATCTGCACAATCCCCGGTAAGGGAAAAATTTTGACATTATTTGTGGTTTGTTCAACTTGCATGTTCTCTGCAACTTTTTACGTGGAATGCGGGTAATAATAATTATTATGACCACAATCTTCTTACAGTTGATTCACACCATACCATTGTACACGTTTATCTTTAAGCTATCAACCATGTATATTTCCTTGAGGGTATTTGTCGCTAGCAGTGGTCAACTCTATGTTCAGCTCCCTCTCTCTCTCTCTCTCGAAATCAAACGCGAACTTCTTTACTGATATTCAGGTTCTTTTTGTTGGAGTCAGACTGCAATACTTGTGCAATCTACAGAGGTGGAAGCCATCAAATGGACGGGTTCAGGAGATGGGATAGTTTCAGGAGGCATCAATGTGGTGCTATGGAGAAAGAAGGAGATATCTTGGGAAATAGCTTGGAAATTTAAACCAAAAGTTCCTCAAGTTTTGGTTTCTGCTTCCTGGTCAGCGACAGGACCTTCAGCAACTGCATCATGGAGTAAACTGCAAGTTGGAGATTCTTCTTCTCCAATCAATGAGGCGAGCAAATATGTTTTAGTTTTCCAAGGTGATGAGGATTACAAATGTGTACAAACTGAGCTGCGCCATCCATTGCCTGTTACCATGATACAATGGAGGCCTTCAACAGGTAAACCATTAAAAAGGGATGCCAGACAGTCATTGCGCTCGGTGCTGTTAACTTGCTGTGTTGATGGAACTGTAAGGTTATGGAGCGAGACTGGTGATGGGAGGATTAGACGAGCTGGAAAGGATAGTTGTGACCAGAAGGCACCAAGATTATTTTTTGTTGTCATTGCTGTGCTCGAGGTAAACCGAACACTAAATGGATCTTTGGGTTCTAATGTTTTTGTTAGTTGGGCTACAGAAGTTGAAGGTGTAATTGCCATTGGTAAAGAAGCTCACCATTATTCACGTGTAGATGATGTTCTGAATGATAATACTGGCAAGTGTGAGTGGTTAGTTGGCTTTGGTCCTGAAACAGTGGCAACTTTCTGGGCTATTCACTGTCTTGATGATTTTGCTCCCGTTAGGTTCCCAAGGGTCACTTTATGGAAGAGAAAGGAATTAATCGATCTTGAATTGGAACCAAGTCAATTGTTAGTCAATAAAGTTTGTATCATGAGGAATCAAGTTTTTAGTCCTCCTGTTCTATGCACTCTGGTTCAATTATTACCTAGTAATTCATTAGCCTGGACACAGTTATATTCGCTATCATCAAGTAGTATTGAAGAGGATTCTGCAAATAAATGTCAGACGGAAAGCTTGTTGTCATCTTGTGCTAAAGGAATTCTTGAAGTTGATGGTCATACTGGAAAAATTCTACAAGTTGCAGTTCATCCTTATTTGTTTGAAGTTGAACTTGCTGCTTCTTTGGATACAGATGGTATGCTTCTTTTCTGGTCTCTTTCTACCTTCAATAGTAACATGGGTGTTCCGACAATAAACCCATCCTGGAAATTTCGTGGAAGAAATGTTTCGGATCACCATCCAAAGTACACTTGCTTGAGCTGGGCTCCTGCAATACTAGGCGAGGACCGGGCTATTCTCATGGGGCATGCTGATGGCATTGATTGCTTCATAGTTAACACTCCAAAAGATGAAGAACAGAAAATACAGATTCACAAGTTAATTACCATGCCCCTCACCAGTCAAGATCAGGACCGTGGGCCAACTAGGGTCTGCTCGATTCCTTTGCCTTCTAGCTGCAATGAAATCTATAATCCTAGCAGCTTTCTGCTGGTGGCATTATGGATGGATGGCTTTCTGGCTTTGTCATGGCAAATAACTATCCATTGTTATGATTTGCATGGAAGCTGCTGTGACAAGCACATGCAAACATTTGAAAGTGAATATGTTGGTAAAAATTACTGTCTCTCTATTGATCCTTGCTCATCCGCATTTCCTGCTCCCCACGAGGATGATATAGTTACCAGTTTTGCTGTGGTCTGCCCAGAGGACTTGATTTTATCTGAAGAGCGGACACTAATTTCTGACAATAAAATGGACACCTACTATCCATATCACTTGGTGACTGGTTGCATTGATGGTTCTTTGAAACTTTGGAGGAGTGTCACGAGTGTGCTAGATCAATCCTTGAGATCAAGTACAAAATGGGATCTTGTTGGTGTGCTTTCTGTACACAAAGGTCCTACCATGGCAATATCTCCAAGTGTCTATGGTCGAAAAGTTGCATCCGCCTCCCCAGCTGGTCAGTCTAGTACTTCTAGCATCCTTCATATATGGGAATGTGTGCATGTCCATGATGCAGGCAGCTTTGTAAAAGAAGATGAACTATATCTTGATGGAGAGGTCGTTGGTATACATTGGTTTATGATGGGAAATGGTCAGTTATTACTAGGGGTTTGCTTGCGGAATGAGTTGCGAATATATGCTATGAAACGCTGTGGAGGTCAGGATGTTTTGAAATCTGGAAAGCCTTTGGAAAGGAATATTTGGATTTGTATTGCTGCAAGTCAAACTAACTCTGCCATTTGTGACTTTCTATGGGGGCCTAAGGGCACAATTCTGGCCATTCACCTCGAGTATTTTAGTATTTTCAGTCAGTTTTTAGTATTAGCTGACGAGGAATTTCTGGCATACGATTGTCCAAGGTCCCTCAAGGATAGCCTTGTTATATGCGATGGCTACTCAAATAAAGACATGCTTATTCGAGTTCTCAATGATTCTAATAATAGTGATTCAAAAAAATCATCAACAATAGTAGGAGTATTTGAGACCCAGCTTCCTGTAAAGATGAACATGAGGGCTGATTTTATGTCAACAGAAAATGTTGAAAGTTGTACACAGAAGCACAATAGAGGTGCTATAATTCGGCTGTGGAGCGTGCTAGAAATTGCTGAAAAGGTGGGAGGATCTCTACCTGTTTTTCACCCCGAGGCACTCTTGATTAATATATGCTCAGGTACTACTGTTTCAAGTGGTGATTTTAATTATGTGAACTTTTTTTTTTTTGTGAAATCTCATGGTCAACAAAGCACTTAATACTTAAATAAAATATGTGACATCCCCTAACATAGTGCAGAAATTAATAAATCAACAATGTTTATGCGAAGGGGTAACTAGGTCATCAGTAGTTATGCAGAGTTAAAAAGTTTTACCTTTTTGAATTCTTAAAGTAGTTACTGGTTTCCATGATGAGTCTTTCCGGAACACTTTAATTTTTAATAATTTGTAGGTATTCCTATTTACTATAGGAAACTAAATCAAACGTGCATGTGGGGATTGCTGAGGTCTACGGTAAAGGGCATTCAATTATTCTTGGGAAGGACGGATTCTTTTCCAAAGTAGTTTTACTGGTGATGAAACAAGTGAATAATGCATTGAAGCTAAATCACTCTGAAATGAAACTTGTGAACCTTCTTGGAAAAACCACCCTTGACTCAACTAGGAAGTTGGAAATATTCAATTTTTTTTTTAGGTTTGATAATGCTTCAATGCTTTAAATCCAAAGATAATCTAACTTTGCAAGGAAAACCTTTTTTTAACTTTCCAGTTCACACAATTATTCACATTGGGTGACTGGAATTTGATGACTGGTTCTCTAGGTATCTCGTAATCTATTAAGTCTTCTTAGGGTTTCTTTAATCATGCTATTAGTGTACCAAATCAGTGGACCTCTGTAAATGATTAGCTCATGCCCACTTGATGTAGAACAGGATAGAGAAAATGAATTAGAGAGAGAATCAGAGAGGAGAGGAGAGAAGAGAATAGCAAAAGGAGAAGGGAGTTATTTTGCGTTTGTAGAGCCTGTTGCTACTCTCATTGCTTTTAGTTCTCTCCTTATTCCCTTGAAAGTGATAGCTTCTCTATAGACAGTTGCCTGCATTTGGTTCCATATGAGAGATCCCTATAGTTTAATCGTCTAAATTATTTTAAGACAGGTATGATCTTTTTCCATTGCTGAATAATATTTACCGTACTATTTTTAATGTCTCCAGGTAACTGGAAACGTGCACATGTAGCTCTGAGGCATCTTGTTAAGCACCTTGCTTCTAGCAATGTGTCTGAAAAAGGAACAAAAAAGTCTATTGATGTGATTTCACCAGTTCACTTGTCAGATTATCTTGAAGGGCTTCTGTCTAAACATTCAAGTAGTAAATTGTTTCAGTGGAGTGGAGACTCTGCTCCAGTTACTTCATCTTCAGAGCTCCAGAAAGGGCTATCTCAATATACCTCCAGTTTGGGGTATGATCCTTCCAATGCTTCATCTTTGTCAAGATCCGAATTTTCTGACTTCATTGAAGCCATTGAGAGACTGTATGAATCTTCATCGATAACTAAAATTGAAAAGATGCAGGCTTTTGCTATAATTGATCTTCTACAAGAAGTTAGTAATCCCCATTCCAATTCTGCTTATGGAAGTCTTGATGAACCTGGTCGAAGGTACTTTTAGGTTTATCATTTCTTTGCACCTTGGTTCCTTGATATTCACTTTGAGGCAACGCTGATACCAAGTTATTTGGCTAAACTTATTAAATGTCTAATTCAATTCAGATATCCAAATCTTGATGATATCTTAACTTCTGCACATGACTTCGCTTATGTGTTAATTGGTTTTTTTTAGGGGAATATAACCGATCTTATTCATGATTTAGAAGCAAAATTAAATTTTGAAAAGATGAAAAGAGCCGGATCGTGGTTACTGTATTGTGCTATGGCTTATGCGTGCCACTGAATTCTTGGATCCTGAATTCAAAATGTAGTATATCTAATGAAAAACAATGATTTACTATCATCAGTTGCTTGCGTGACAAAACTATAATGCAAAACTTTGCCTTTTATGGTACTTGCCTGCAACAGGGAGCCACGTGGAAATTATGGTCATATTCTGTTTACTCTATAGGCTGTAAAATGATATGATTGGTTCATTTCTATATTATGTCTTGATGAACCTTCACTGAATATCCATGTTTATCTATTATGGTTAAGATTGTTTGGACGTGCTAATATTTTCACTGCTTTATTGGGCGTGAGTCATTTTTAAGATCAATTGAAGAACATAATATTACTTAGAAGAAATAGTTACGCTCTTTGTTGATGGAAGGTCTCAGCAATGTTGATTATTTTGTGAAAATTTATTGATTTATCATCAGGGTGAAGTGTTGTTTATAATTATAATTTGGTGAAGCATAATCTGTCACAAGTGTAAGTGAAATAGGTACCACAAAAATGCCTATAAATATTCTTAGAAAAGAAAAAAATGAATCTTTTTATGAATAATAAGACTAGACATCTTATTGTTATTACCTTCGTTGAAGATATAGAAAGATTACAAGATTATTCTTTGTGATACTTTTCCCAATGCGTGGGATTATTTTTCATTAATAGTTAATTGTGTGATATTGCACAATCTTTCATTCTAGAGTTATTTTTAATCTTATAAATAGGTTGTCTACTTCATAATAGTTAGACAAGTTTATTATATCCAATTTATAATTTCCAACGACCTCTAATACACAATCTACTTCATATGTTTAGGAACTCAAATATCATGTAATAGCTTCACTTTCTGACAGTAATATTGCACTTCGTTTATGTCCAGCCTCTCCTTATTTATCTCTGCATCCCATGAAAATAGATGAGTTTGCTGCAGATATGAATTTAACATAGTCGTGACATATCTTTAACTATTGCGAGAATATATATTAGCTTTTCGTGCCAACACAAGGTTGCATTTCGCTCGCAAACAAAACAGATTATGCATGATGGTTAGTATTAAAAAAATTTGGAGAATTTTTGGGTGAAGATTTGTTTCTATGTGTAGGTTTAACTGACCTTTTTTAGATTAATTGGTATGTGCAATTGTTCTATAACACTTTAATGAAAGATTTCTTGGTGGTGTTCTCCTGGATTTTTTTATTATGCGTAACGTTTTGGTGTTTACTTATAATTGTTGGTATTTTTTTTTCTTTCAATTATTGACTAGCCATTGTTCTCCTGTAAAAGGTTTTGGGTCGCTGTGAGGTTTCAACAACAATATTTTGTCCAGCAATTTGATAGACTGCCGTCGGTCGAGGAGTTGGATGTTTCGTCGGAGCTGATTGGATGGGCTTTTCATTCAGATTGTCAAGAAAATTTGTTTAGTTCCCTTCTAACGTCAGAATCCTCTTGGGAAGAAATGCGTAGTATGGGCTTTGGATTTTGGTATACGAATATAACACAACTGCGACTGAAGGTACAATATGGAACCAATCTTATCACTTCTACACGTTTTTACATTTTCTTTGACTGTACTTGTGTGATTCCAGTTCTAATTCACTCTAACTTAAGCTGTCTAACCTAAGGGACAGTTGATGTGCTTTTATTGCTGATATACGAGTTGTTGATTTTTATTTATCACCATTGCTGCTCGATGAGAAATGATAATTCTATATACAGATACATGCAACTTGCCAATTTTCTGTGCTCTTTGTTTTGTCTATACTTATATTATTGTTTCTTCCTGCCTCTTTTAGTCTCTTCCTTCTCCTATGGTGAAGTTTGTGAATTTCATGAATAATGGTTGGTGAGTCATCCTACTATATTTCTAGTGAGTCTTCTGCTGTTTGACATCTGAAGACCTTTGGTTTTGTGGATTAGTTTTCTGCTGGTTGGCCTTGAACTTCAGGTTTTAATTGTTCCAGGACTTGCCCATATTATAATTATCCTTTGCAATTAGCTTTATCTGACTTCATTCGATAACTATGGCATAGCATGAATAAATGATGGGGTAGAGGAAGGCGATCCACTTTCTTGTTTTCCAACCAAAATTGTGTCTAGGAATGATACTCTGATATTTCCTTTTTCTATATAGAGGGCATCTTGATATATGGTTCCTATCTATAAGAATAACTAAGATATTCAAGATTGTTCGAATCATAGACGTATTGAGGTCACGAGTCTGCAATGAAGTTAAAGAAGCGAGTGATTGAGCATATACGGTGTAATTGAGAAGTATGAGAGAATTAGTTCAGTTTTCTATCAGGGGATCTACTATGAAAATTATTTAGCTGCTTAAGAGATTGATAAAAAGATGAAGAGAAAATAAACAAGATTTATATATGGTTTACTATTGATTCAGAAAAAAACAATAATAAAAAAACCTGCAATAGGGTTCTTGGAGAAGTACTACAGTGGGTGGGAGAGGGAAAAGAAATTCTATTAGATATATGAATATTATTTTAGTTATATACATGGAGTAGTCATGAGTTAAATTAGCAGTGATAGAAATAGAGAAGTTCCTATCACCGTAGGCTTGCATCGAGGTGCAGCATTAGGTCGTTATCTTTTCTCTTTGTCATGGATGAGCTTACAAGACATATCTATAAGTAAATTCCTTGGTACATATTATTTGTTTATTATGTAGTTTTAGCCGACGAGACTCAGAAATTGATAAATTGTAAGTTTGAACTTTGCGAGAGTATTGAAATCTAAAGGTTTTAGTTTATGTAGAAATGATATGGAATCCACGGAATATCCATTTAGTTATAGTGGTAATAAGTGCATAAATGTTAATTTAAATTGGTCAAACATATTTTTATCCACACATTTCGTAGAACTCACTTATTTTCTGTACATTCTGTAGGACCCATAACTTATAAGAATTTTGAAAAATTTAAGATTTGCCAAGCATGCACTAAATATGAAAGTGGAATCAATATAGAGGATCGTGTTATCTCAAATAGTAAGTATTTAGGTATTTAGGTTTGATTATTAACAAGGGGGACTTGGAGAGATGTAATGCATAGGATTAGAAATGAGTAGTGTCAAATAGAAAAATGTTATGGGGAATATACTTAATAGGAGGATAAAAATGAAGTTCAAACTAAATTCTACAAAATACTTACAGACCAACTATACTTTATGATACTGGGTCTTGGGTCATGTAAGGACAAAATATTCATAAGATGAATATAGTGAAAACGACAATGATAAGATGGATATGTTTCCGTATTAGAATGGATTTGATAATAAATGAGAATACACGCCAACAACTAGAGGTGCAATCATTTTAGGATAAAAGGAGGGTTTTAAGATTTTGGTTGTTGAGAGTTGGGACATGCCTGTGAAAACCAAAAGAATTTCACGTTCACGAGGTGATTTATCCTCAGTAGAACAAGTTAGGTGAGAAGCGAGAGTGGTAGACCATAATTAACATGGCCTAATAGGTTCCTGAAGATTTTGATCCCATTGGATCTTTAAGTAGATAGTGATGGATATAATGGATCAGAGTAATAGGATTAATTTAACCGACCCCAAATTATTCGGAATAGAGCTTCTTCTTTTTTCCTCCTCTTGAAAATGTCATAAATTGGGTATAGTTAAAATCAATTTCCAGAAGTTGATTGATTGAGTTGCATTTGTATAAGAATTTTCAAGAAACTCAATTATAAATGGGACTGAATGGAAGAGAAGAGGTAGAGAAATGAGAAAGCTTGCACATGAAAACATTATTATGGCAATGAGGCTGGATGTTATAGTAATTTCAGATTTGATGACCACATATTTCCTCTATTCATAATATGTAAAGAGTATCTGAAGCTTTCTTTACTCCTTAAATTAAAGATCAGCTGCTTTGTGTGGAAGCTTTTCTTGGACCTGTTCCTAGGGCTTTAGGCTTTAGCTCTATCAAGAGCCTGAAGAACTTTTGAAGATCAAGATGCACAGTTTGTAGCTCTTTCTTCCATGTATTGCTGTTATAACCTTGTTAAACTACAATAGTGTTTGAAAAGGCTGAAAGTTCCTGTGGCACAAATGATGAAAATTCATGATCTTTTTAATGGAACTTTATTTGTGCACGAGTGTCAATACATCAGTCTACTTGGTTCTAAAGTTGCAGATGATGGAAATATTCATGGAGTAGATCTAGTGTTCGGAATTTTTTACAGAAGCTGCTGCCGACAGTTGGTGATTTTGACCTTGCAACTGTTAGCTCGGTGGTTCTACCACTAACTCAAGTTATCTCACTTCTTGTGGCTGTGCATGCTATAAACGTGCTGTATGGATGCAATGTCCTGTTCATTCAGAATATACTACTGCCCGAATATATGCTTAAACTGTAAAGTTGTTAGGGACAATTATTACATTAAATTTACTCTGTGGGAGATTGGGATGATTGTAGTGTCCCTCTCCTAATCCTTTCCCAGAGCTTAAGGTTTTAGTTTCATGATTTTTATTTTATTTTTTTATTATTATTTTTTATTGCAGATGGAACGGCTGGCAAGGCAACAATATGTGAAAAATAAAGATCCTAAGGCCTGTACACTCCTGTATATAGCATTGAACAGGCTCCAAGTTTTGACTGGCCTTTTTAAAATAAGCAAAGATGAGAAGGACAAACCATTAGTAGGATTTCTATCAAGAAATTTCCAGGTATCCTTTATATATTCACACCAATCTTTTTCGGGGAATTTGAGTAAATACCTTTTACTTTATTCTCTATTATATACGGTCCTGCTAACCACTGCCTCCATGGCATCTATTAACTAGTGGTTACTGTCAATCAGATATAGACTGCATGTATCAAACCTTAATTAGTATATCTATATAGGCATGATGCCTTTAAATATATAATAATTAGATATACATATATGCTTACCTTAATTTGGTAGATTTGATTGATGTAATTGCTGAATTTAGCCTTGTAACGAGCCAAATATTCTCTATATAGTAAGAGAAACTCTCACAGTGAGGCATGCAATTCGGTTTTTGAGAGTAACAAGTATGTAGATAATTATCTAAATTACTGCTCCACAATATCCAGTAAATAGATTGCCCCTGTGACGGTCTTTTAACATTTTCCATTCATTAATACACGTTCTCTGGAAAATGAACTCTTCTAAATTTTTATTGGAATCACTGAGTTTTTAATTAATTGTTTCGTTCATCATGTCACATACATATTAATAATATATCACAAGTTTGTGGATTTAATTTTGCTTAATTTATCTTGGGGTATATAAAACTTCCAACGCCAAAATATCGTTCTGTTCTTTATGCAAGGATTAATATCAGTGTACTCCAGAAAATTGCGTTGATAATTTTTAAGAAAGTGCACATTTCGTGGATATCTTTTAACTAAAAGCATGTTTGGAAGTGTTTTAAATTATAAATAGATAGAAATGAGTGATGGATTAGTGGATAGTAATCATCACCCGAATGTGTTGATAAAAAGTGGCTTAGCTTTTCTGGACTATTGGTTACAATTCTGTATCTTCTTATACCAACTAGTTGTTCCAACTTCTACTTCTGCAGGAGGAAAAGAATAAAGCAGCTGCTCTTAAAAATGCTTATGTTCTAATGGGTAAACATCAATTGGAGCTCGCAGTAGCTTTCTTTTTACTGGGAGGGGATGCTTCTTCAGCAGTCACTATATGTGCCAAAAACCTCGGGGATGAGCAGCTTGCTCTTGTATTATGTCATCTTGTTGAGGGGTACAGTGGGCCTTTACAGCGTAATCTTATTTCAAAAATTCTTCTGCCGTCTGCGCTGTCAAAAGGTGACTGTTGGCTGGCAAGTGTTCTGGAGGTAATGAGTTATTATATATTTTTCACTGTGATAACTGATGTTCATTCTCGTAGCTTCATCTACAACCTTCATTTATATTGGTACATCAGATGTTCATTTAAAAAATCTTCTCTTTTTACAGTGGGTATTAGGAAATTATTCCCAGGCCTTCTTGAGAATGTTTGGGGACCAAGTAGGATATAATCTGAATATGCCAGTCCTTTCATCCTGTCATGCTTGTTTCTTGGATCCAAGCATCGGTCAGTATTGCCTAATATTGACAACCAAGACTAGCATGAAAAATTCTATTGGGGAGCATAATGCTGCGGTTCTATGCAGGTGGGCAACACTGATGAATGCTATGGCCTTGAGCAGATGTGGCCTCCCTGTAAGTTGATCTTATATTTGCCTCCTGAATAGTATGTTCTGGACTAAGCTCGTAGTCTTTTAACTTGAGATTATGGTTTCAAAGCACTACTTGTGTTTTGATAGATGGTTTGCTCTTCTTTCATGTATGCTTGCACACATTATCTTCTTAAAGCATGTTTGGAAGTTTTTTATAATGGGTTTAAATTATAAATATGAAATGGATGGTGGATGAGTGGGTGGTAGTTGTGGATCCTAAAAAATATGTGGACAAAAAATAGTTTGACCTATTATATTATACACACTATTAACAAGCATTGTTCTAAAGGCACGAGGTGCTAAACACCACTCCTTGGTAGTGAGCTCGAAATGTTGATAGCCTAGGCACGCACATTAATTTTTTAATTTTTTTCCTTTTTAAAAGCCTTTTATTTGACTTTAGTTTCAAATGTTTAAATAACTTTATCTGTACGAAAGAAAAAACGAAAACACGTTAGAAAATTTCAAAGAAAACAGTGGACAAAGGAAAATTGGAAAACAGTGAAGTTCGACTGATCCAAATCCAGTATACCTTCCTCAATGGGTTCAAGTAAGAAATTCGAATTTGATGAAGATTGAAGACAATACATTAACTAATTTATAATTTTAGATATTTGATATGTATTATTTTAATTATTAAATGATTTTTAGAATGATTAAAAATCTAAAATAATATTAAAAATAAGAAAACGTTTTTTTTTTACGTTTAGGCCTCGACTAGGCTCGTAAAGCTTGAAGCTTGGCATTCATGTCTAGCTACGCTTTACACTTTCTAGAACATTGTAAACAAGAGGCAAAGAAGGGCTTAGTCCAGATCTCTTCTGTTTGGCTATCTGGATTTGTATAGAATTAATATTTCTAGGTTACTGTTAAATTAAAAATATTTGCGGATCTTTTCGTTTTTGCTGATACTTTTTTTATGCAAGCAGAGATAGATCAAGTAGGTTTCAAGTTTATTCACCTTTTTTGTTTCAAGATTTCTCTTTCATTTAAAATATCTAAGAAGCGGTCAAGGCAACTCTATACTTATCCGGAATAAGATTTTGTTTGTTCTTGTAGGAATGTTGGAGTAAAGAAATGAAATTATACTTCCCCCCTCATGGAAATACTGTCCTGCTGGTATTTGCAAAAAGAAAAAGAAATTTTAATTCTATCCATTGATTTTCTTAAACCATCTTGGCTTGTGTGAAAGGGAAGCTTAATTTTGTTCATTATTGGTATATTTGAAGTATCAGGCAATTATTTGAAAATAACTAGGAAAATGATTTTCACTCATTAAAAAGGTATAATCCACGGTTTTATCTTGAATTGGTAAAATAATATAATGATGCTGAGAGCATATAGCGTTAATGACATTTTATTTATGTGTTCCTAAGGTCTTTTGTTATTTAAACCAGTTATTTGTAGAACCAAGAACTATTTGATTAATTTATTATGTTACTGGCAGTGCTTAGCAAGATAACTCTTATTCCTCATCCTGCCAATCTTCTTATGTTGCCTCTCTAATCTTCTCATTTTGCCTTTTTTTTATTTATTTTTGTTATTTCTCAAGCTTGAAGCTTTGGAGAGCTTTTCATCTTCTTTTAGCCTTGTTGGAGGTTCAATTCAAGGGAGTGTAATGCAAAGTCCAAATGCTGAACTTCGTACGGAAATGCTGAAACCATTCTTAAATAAAAATTCTTCAAACTGGGTATCAGACAACGTGGCTTTCCATATAGCGTCACGTTTGAAGTTAGATTGGGCTATGCATTATATGTCAAACTTTTTAAGAGAACATCCAAGCTGGGCAGCCATCATTGTGGCAGTTTCTGGAGCACCTTCATGCTATGAGTCTGAGAATCAGGACTTCAAAAGATTACTGGAAGAATTTCAAAACAGTTTGAGTGCGGCTATTACATATTTTCAACGGAGGTTCTCTTTGATTTCTCTTCATCTAATCCACATGGTACTCACTGTTGATTTTAAAGCGCGTCTTTTAGTTGTTTGGTATTTCTGAATTTATTGAACATGATTACCTAATCTATTTCCTTTTTCCCTATTCTACAGATGGTATTATTTTTGCACCATAATGGATTAGAGTTTATTGGATACAGTATACTGCGTGAATATATAGCACATTATCAACCTCAAGAGAATAACATTGGATTTCATAGAGTCCTCTTATATCCTTTCCCACCCATTCTACTCTTGAAAGCTACTAAAGAAATCTCCAGCATATTTGCAAAATATGTGGTTGCTTCTTGCATAAACTGCTCTGGGTTGACATATTTGAACAAAAATAGCAAGGTAGCTAAAGGCAGATTTTGCTCGTCTCTTTCGTGGGAGTTCTCAAATCGGAGACTAATATGGTCATTGAGGTGTCTACGAGCTATGTTGCAGTTATTTTCCAGATCCCACCCCACAGATCTTATAAAGATACCTTGTGCTGTTCTTTGTTTATTTGGATACTGCACAGTTTTTGCTTCAGCTTGGCTTGAGAGAAATGCCAGAGCTCTTGTTCTGATTGTAAAACCTTTATTAACTAAATTAAGCAGCGAGCCTGCATCTTATGAGATTAAGATGGAGGATCTGAATAAAATTCTCGTAGAGATTGTGGAGATGCTGGGTCATGATTCATCAATTATTGATTTTGGAGCTCATGTTCAGATGAATGGATGGATGCAGGAAGAACGAAATGAAGGTTCCATGCCTTCAGTGCTAGAGGATGAGAGATGGCAGATTATGGGTGCTTCTTTGTGGGTACACATGTCTAAGTTCTTAGAACATCAACTAAATACTTTGCCTGAAAAGCTTGATGATAGTTGTTCTTCCCGAAGCCTGGCTATGTCTGAACCTGAAGACAATAATTTACGATTACAGATTGATTTGGTTTCGAGCACTTTAGCTAAGTTACTAAAGGTCGTCTGCATGCACATTTCATTATATCAGTCTCGACAGTTTGCATTGTACCTAACACAGAGAGTTGATGCATGCACTGAAACTGTTATTTCGGGTATGCAAGGTGGTCCATCTCAACAAAGAGCTCAAGATAAAGATTTTACTGGAGGTAATGAGGGTGTAAATATATTGAACAATGGCTCTGAATCGGCTTCTGAAGAATTATGGCGTATCTGTGCTAACTCTAAAACAATTCGGGAAGCCTTCCTTGAGGAAAACTGTAATTGGCTACAAATTACTCAGCAGAAGTCTTCTAATGGATGGAGCGATGCATATATAAGCATCATGAGAGAGTGTGAAACTGAGGAAACTTCTGATAAAGAAGATAGGGCTGGTAGTCCTACTAGTGCAGCTGGATCGCCTCTTGCATGTCTATCACCAGATGATCATCCTTTCAGAAGTACTGGGGAAAATGATGTACATCATAAGAAGAAAACTGTGCCTTTCCACAATCCTAAAGAAATATATAGAAGAAATGGAGAACTTTTAGAGGTACTTCAAGAATTATTCTTATCTTAAAAATCCACGGTGCATTTAGCATGTGGTAGACTGAACTTCAAAATTTTATCTGGATCTAATGGTACCTGACTCCTAACAATAACTGAGCAGGCTTTGTGCATCAACTCCATTGATCAATGTCAAGCTGCACTTGCTAGCAATAAAAAGGTGAGAGTGTGCAACATAATTTGTTTAGATGCCTGCTTTAAAGGTTGGGTGTGAAATTTCATAGTTTTTTTTGGCTGTCCAGAATATTTGGCTTGTTAAAGCAATGTTTGGAGTGTTTATAAATGGTTTAAATCATAAATAGATAAAAACCAGTGGTGGATAATAAGTGGGTAGAACTTGTGGGTTCCTCAAAATGTGTGGATAAAAAGTGAATTGAGTATTTATAAACATTTTATAAACATGAGCAAAACATAAGCTTAGTTTCCATCTCCACGATAAAGCTTGGTGTGGTGACTTCTGTAATGCTGGATGTTTTTCATAGGCAATATGTCCTGTTTGAATTTTATGGTTTTGATCAGTGATTATGCTTAGTAGTTTGAATTCATAGGCGTTCTTTCCAATCTTGATTTATTAGCTGGATTCGATGTCACTTGCTTTACTGTTTTTCTTCATTAAGATATATACACATTACGAAAATGCAATCAATCGAACCTTTTTTGCTAATTATGGCTGGGAAAAAACTAAGTATAATTGCATGTGACTTTAGGTTAGCCTTCTGGTTTATAATATCATCCAAAAAGAAAGTTAAAGAACATTTGATTCTTAATTAAGAAAAACATTATTTGTTTTTGTCATGCTAAAATTCTTCGCATCCCATTTGACTTTCAAAATGGGGCAAATTTTCTTGGCAATCGTAGTCTTAGTTCTGAGGAATTAATTTTAAAATAGATTGCACAATGCTTGTTCTCCTTTTGGCAAGTTATCTGTATGGTTAGTATGGCAATACTCTTTCTCGTGAATATTGAAAATTGCTGAGTCATGTTAACTTCAATTGTTACATCTTGATTATCTAAATGCCATTTTTTTGTTGTGTGAACAACTGTGTATTCCATGATATAGGGGATAATATTCTTTAATTGGGAAGATGGGTTGCCACATAGAGATAAATCTGAATATAGCTGGGGAGAGGCAGACTGGCCGCATGATGGTTGGGCTGGGTCTGAGTCTACTCCAGTTCCTACACGTGTTTCTCCTGGTGTTGGCCTAGGGAGCAAGAAGGGAAAACACCTTGGGTTAGGTGGAGCAACCATTGGTTCAGGTGATTTGGTAAGAGCGGGCAGAGATTTAACAGGTGGTGGAGCATTTGGAATCCCAGGCTATGCTGGAATTGGCGCATCTGGCCTTGGTTGGGGGATTCAAGAAGATTTTGAGGACTTTGTGGATCCACCTGCCACTCTGGACAATGTCAGGACAACATCATTTTCTACTCACCCTTCTAGGCCTTTCTTCTTGGTTGGTTCTAGCAATACACATGTATACCTGTGGGAGGTATTTGACTTGTACAGAAATCATCAGCATAATTGTTTCAGCTGTTGTCATCATAATTTTCATTATTCTTCTTTTTGTTTTGCTTTGTTTTTCTTTTGCATGATATTAGACTCTTTAACATATGAAGCCCTTCTCTTGGTATTCTATTCTCCCCCTGGAGAGGAAAGTACTCTAAAAATGACCACACCTCGACTTTCGCTTTTGTTCTGTAGGATTATTATAGTAATAATCACAAGCTTACTTCATATTCTCCCTTAAACTGCTCTTTAACATAGTTGTCCCTTTTTTTTTTTTAAATCTTTGGATAGATGAACCTCACTATCTTGCAAACATCAATTGAGAATATATCTGGTTAATTAACAATAGGATTTTTATGTTCCAAGTGAATTGACGTTTTAAAGAAACTTCTCTATAATTTCTTATACAACAGTTATCTGGTTAATTCACACCTTAACTGGTTCATGGGCTTTATTTAAGATCACCTGACTAGCCCTGATCTGCAACTTTATTTTATTGACCGATGTAGTTCTTCAGCTCTCATAGTTCCATTAAGCCTGATATTTGTATTGCTTCTCTCAGTCATCTAAAAGGAAAATACTTAAAAGGATACCACATATATTTATGTGTCAGTATCTGTATGCATGTATGTTGTCCATTGCATAAAAATGCAGTACTTTCCTTTCCAACTGGTTCTAGAGCTGCTGTTAGTTTTCTTCACTTGATATGGTGGCTAACATAAATTATTGTGACTGCAGTTTGGAAAGGACAGAGCTACTGCTACATACGGAGTGCTTCCTGCTGCAAATGTCCCTCCACCTTATGCTCTTGCCTCTGTATCTGCTGTGCGGTTTGATCATTGTGGACAGAGATTCGTGACTGCTGCATTGGATGGAACTGTGTGCACATGGCAGGTTGAAGTTGGAGGAATGAGTAATATTCGTCCGACAGAATCCGCTGCCTGCTTTAACAATTATACATCGTAAGTAACAATCTGGTGGATTAAGCTACCAATGAATTAATTCCCGTTTTCTGAGGTCATGTTGGTTCCATTTTTTTGTCAGACTGTCTGACAGGAAATATAGTTACAAATATTAGCTTCAAAATATTCAAGACACTGTTCTTTTTAACCTTGTACTAAAATGTAAAGAAGTTCCTTCCCACAAGGGTGATGTGATCCCAACAGAACATGTTAGGAGGAGGTGAAATGGAGCAAATTAACATGGTCTGTTGTGGTCATCGAGGGCGAACCATCTGATTGCATTGGATCTTCACTAGATTCGGTGATGGATTGAACTGTGTGGGAAAGATGTATTCATTTAACCAATCCCAGATTATTAGGAGTAATGCTTAGTTTAGTGCCGTTATTGAGCTTTTAATGAATTTTTGAAGTGACGGCGTCGTGGAATGTCTCTCCTTTCTACACGTTTGCTTTGCTCCAAAAGTAACAATGAACGTAATTCTGGTTGCATTTGTCCTAGTTACCTGGATTTGCTTGAGCTGATGCATATATAGTCCATTTTGAGAAAGCATTCTCCTGTTTGTGTGAGTTAGTTGCAGCTTGGATAGAACGCTTCAACTATGTTATTTTCCCCAGTACACCAGTTTACTTGATAACCAATTATTTTGGTTGGCAATTTGATTATGTGTTGCAATTTGAATATCTTACAATTCTATTCCGCACTAAACATGTTGGAATCTGTGGTTGCAGAGATGTCACTTATGTTACTGCAAGTGGATCTATTGTTGCTGCTGCTGGGTATAGCTCCAATGGCAATAATGTGGTTGTGTGGGACACACTTGCTCCACCAGCCACATCTCAAGCTTCCATAATGTGTCATGAAGGTTTGTTTCCATGAGATATTTGGTAAATGGTTTGCCATTAATTTTAAGGTCCAATTACACGTTTCTCAGTGGATCCTAATTTATTGTAATGCTGGAAGAACATCTGAAGTTAACACTTTAAGGATCACGTGTTCATTAATCCTAGCCGTAAAACATTTCATGGTGATGCTGCTGCTGGTGATCCATGGCTTATTAACTATTTAACTTAATATCAGGCAAAATAGGACAGATGTGTTTGTAAAGCAAAATACATGTCTGACAATGTGATTTGGATGGAACGAATTTGAGTAAAATGAACTGAAGAAAAGTAAACCTAAGAAAAGGAAGGAATTAAAATAACCTTCGTGGAGATTAAATAATTAAAAATATCAATCCATGATCTCTCACTCTGCTCTCTAAATTCTGTGGTCCAGATGTGTTCTCTCAAACGATTTTCGGAGTAATGGCAACATTTAGATATGATATCATGTGTATACAGATTGTATTTGACTTTTCTATTTAATCTCATTGTTCAATTCATCTTTTATGTGTTGAATTTGATTTGGACCGGATATGCTCTAGGTGGTACTCGCTCCTTGTCTGTGTTTGATAATGACATAGGAAGTGGATCTATTTCTCCTCTTATTGTGACCGGTGGAAAAGGCGGTGATGTTGGACTTCATGACTTCCGGTACATAGCAACTGGAAGGACAAAGAGACACAAGCACTTTGACACTGGTGAACATAACATCAAGGGGTCGATAGTTGATATGCGGAACAAAACTGGGGATCAAAATAGAAATGGGATGCTTTGGTATATACCAAAGGCTCACTCAGGTACTACTGCAAAAGATATTTCACATTAATATGGTTCATATACTTTGAAAATAGTAAACATCTAACACGATGATTTTGCCTTAAGGGAGCGTCACCAGAATATCTACAATTCCAAATACCAGTTTCTTCTTGACGGGAAGCAAGGACGGAGATGTAAAACTTTGGGATGCCAAGACTGCCCAATTAGTATTTCATTGGCCAAGATTGCATGAGAAGCACACCTTCCTTCAACCAAGCTCCCGTGGCTTTGGTGGAGTTGTTAGAGTAATTTCTCTCAAGTCATGAAAATTATTTGAGGACACCATTTACTCTGCATGCTAGAACTAAAGAAATATCTAATTCTAATTTGCAGGCAGCTGTTACAGATATTCAAGTTGTTTCTCATGGGTTTCTTACATGCGGTGGAGATGGCTTCGTCAAATTTGTTAGATTTCAAGATATTCCAGTTATGAAAACAAATTATGATCAACTTCTTGTTTAGTTCTCGTGGAGAATTTACAAAACGCTAGTGAACTTTTGCATTGCAAGGAGAGTGCCATTCCACCTGCATAGTTGCAGTGGCTTTTTGGTTTTCCAGCCATTGTACTGAAGGTGATCCACTATCACTGCCGTTGCACACACTCCACCATTATCTGTTTCAATAAACTTCAAACGTAATACATTACAGGGCTTCAAGATGGTCCAGTAGAAGGCCAATCTTGTATGTCAAATGTTCAATTTTGCAGGACCTATTCAGTTCCTGAACTGAATGCAAGTTTGGCTGGTTTTTGGCCCTTTAATAATTTGTGTTGGATGCCATCCAAGAATGGAATCGCTACAAGGAGCTTTGCTACATGTCTTGGTTTCTATCTTCTCTGTACATCAATGTATACACATTAGAGATGGTTATCTCAGTCCATTTATTTTACAGATTTTCTGCCTAATAGGTTTTTGGGTAGGAAAATAGTAACACCGAAGGTGGACCTTGCTATTTTTTGGGTTATGCAGTAGACAAGCTAAACTTGAAGAGAGGATATGTGAAATAGCTTGTAAGTAGGATATGAAACTTTACAATGTATAGAGCTTGTAAAATTGTAGGTTAAGCGCCAAGATAGACCATGTACTTCGTTTTCCTTTTTACTTCTTGATATTTTGTAGAGATTGACGTGCCATAATTTATATTTGAAAAGAAAATATTAGGGAATGATAACGCCCAAACAAGAACAAAAAAACAAGAATTCTTATGTGATCTGCCATGGCATGCATGTGTTGCATTTGTGTTGGAATTCTTGTAGAGCGGAACTATGCAGTACTAGAGCGAGGTAGATTTTTCGAAAAACAAGGCATTTTTCAAATGAAGTCAATTCATTTGGAATTTTGCAGATCCACTCTTTTTCCTATTCGAAGATTAGTCTCGAGCTCTGTTTTTTCACATCGAGAAGGCTAAAAGCACGAGCGAAAGATTTTTACTTTATAAGACCGAATTTTTGGTTGGCATGGTTGATGGAAGCAGTGTCAAAAGTTGAGCAAGTGGGGAAAGAGGAAATGATTTCCATTGCCGTTACTCGAGTTACCGTGAATGCATTTTTTTTTAAATATTTTTATCGTATAATAGTTTTCAAAATTACTCGGCCCTTTTAGAGGAAGAAGCTTTCTCAAATCATAATGGGTTTACTCCTCTCTCTCTCTCTCTCTGAGTCAAAATGTCAAAATTGAATATAATTCCACAAATTGACATCATTAGTGACATTAACTTACAGGTTTCATTAGATACGGTCTACTTAATAAGTTTTATGATATGTTGACATCGAAACTGGAGTTCAAAAACATTTGTGTTAGATAGAATGATATCTAAAAGAAATGGTTTTGAACTCACTAGAAGAGTTGAACGTGGTTGATGCAGTTCAACTCTTGTAGCGAGTCCATCTCACACTACTTCCATTCCTAATGTACATCTCAAAGAAAAGCATCCGGTGTCGTGGTGTAGTTGGTTATCACGTCTGTCTAACACACTGAAGGTCTCCGGTTCGAGCCCGGGCGATGCCAACAAATTATTATTTATTTTGACTGTTTTCCTTGGACTTAAGCACTGGTGGATGCAACGACGTCGTGTCCTTGAGCCATTCACCAATTGAAAGCCATTTGACGGAGAGAGCTTGAGAAATAAACGCTGACCTGCCGATAAAATTGTAAATGGCGCCACCGCCGCCACTCTGAATGCTATTCTCACCCCTCCTTGAACACTGTCAATACCTCTTCTCAACATTCATTCTGCCTTTCCTCTTCCATAGACGGCTGTTTCAACCTACAGAAAAAAATGTTGGGACATTTTCTCCGTGAACTCTCCGATGTGAGAATTAGTAGGAAAAGACGATGGAATGTAAAGTATAAAACTATGTATTTGAGTACAGCAGCTACAAACGTGCATATCCGGACCTTTTGACACTGAACAGAAAAGCGTTTTCAATTTAATAAGAAAGAGTACGCGTATTCAATTGCATTGGTATAGAAACAGTGGCCTACTCCCTTGCCACCTATTAGACCACGTCGACTTTTATGGCAGTTGGCTTTGCGTGACTAGGGAGAGAGGTAGTAGCTATCAACTCCTCTAAATCCTTTCATTCTTTTCTTATTAAAAGAGGTAGCTATTATTATTTCTATCCTCGCCATGATGAAATTACGTTCTTCATCACTAAATTATTTATTCACAAAATAATTTATCGTTCCAATCAATGTGAGGTTTTTCTATTTCCAGTATGATTGCTGTTTTGTTACTATTGCCTAGTTAGGCTAAAATCTTGGCCTGTTGGGGTCTTTGGTCTTGCAGCCTTCTGAGTTAAGTGGATATAGGGGAATCTGTACTAAATTTATTANTATTATTTCTATCCTCGCCATGATGAAATTACGTTCTTCATCACTAAATTATTTATTCACAAAATAATTTATCGTTCCAATCAATGTGAGGTTTTTCTATTTCCAGTATGATTGCTGTTTTGTTACTATTGCCTAGTTAGGCTAAAATCTTGGCCTGTTGGGGTCTTTGGTCTTGCAGCCTTCTGAGTTAAGTGGATATAGGGGCATCTGTACCAAATTCATTACAGATTTCTCTTTTTTAAGTCACATGCTCTCTCTCTCTTATAGA
>CAIGRP010039004.1:0-15120 GCA_903798385.1 Fraxinus cuspidata
GAGAGGTCACTCTTCTTTACCCACACCTTCTTAGAAGTAGAAGTGATTTTGGTTAACCACTCATCTCAGTTAAGTGGCTAACTTGATTGGAGAGGAAGTTAGCCGTGCTTGAGACGTCCTGACTTTTACTTCTAGTCGTGAGCTTACGATGGTCTTGTGTGTCCGAAAGCGCCATAATGGTGACAGGTAGGAATAAACCGAGATTCAAACTTACTCGGAGGTTGTTGCCGATATGTAGGACGATTGACCCTACGCTACCTGATAGGCCTTGATCCTATGGCATGCTTTCCTTTTGGTTTAGGATAAGCAGTCTCCTAAGCTTTGTTAGTAGCCGCGACGAAGGTGATCCTAGATGTACCAGTAGTAGCATCACCGTTATAAATGTAACCCAGACAATGCCTATTACCTGCAAGCTTATTCATCCCCAACAGATTATCAAGCTTCTGCGAGCCACTCATAAAGGATTGGAGTTGAGCGTTAGATTTATCAAGATCACTCGTCAATGATTTAACTTTAGATTCCAAGTTTTCATTAACCAGTTTTAACTCACTTAAATTTTTGTTTGAGTCCTGAAGGTCACCTAATAGTTTTTCTTTTTCACGTTCAAGCTCATTAACCTTTTTAAGACAGCTTTATTGACCTTCTTAATTTTGAGAATCTCTTCAAACAGTTTATGATAAGACTCGTGAATGTCGATCTCATTCTCAGACTCTTCTTCAGATTGTTTAATCTTATCCTTCCTTTCAACTTTCTCAATCTCACAGTCAGATTCTATTGTAGCAATTGAGGTTAAAGCCATGAAATTTTGTTCATCCTCACCACCGAATGTCTCATTCTAAGAACTGAAATCTGACTCCTCATCACTTATGGTCACGGCTAAAGTTAAAGCCTTACGTCGTTCTTTACCCAAGCTCCTCTTTAGATTAGGACATTCAGTCCTAATATGACCATAACCATTGCACTTGCGGCATTAAATAGATTGAGATTTCTTAATGGGAGTCCTATAGGTGTTTTTCTCACGTCTACCTCTCGAGAGTTTATTAGGGACATCACTTTTTCGCTCTTGAGGATTTCTCCTATTCTTCATGACCTTTTGAAAGTTTTTAATGAAATAAGCTATTTCGTCGTCTCTAAGTGTCTCATGTAAGTAGACTCGCTCTCCTCTTCTCTAATGGTGTTCACGGCGGTGGATTTAACCTTTTTAGGTTGAGAGTCGGTGAGTTCATAAGTTTGAAGTGATTCTACAAGTTCTTCAATTTTAACAGCGTCTAAGTCCTTACTTTCTTCTATCGCAGTAACCTTAGGTCTAAACCTCTCGAACAGGGATCTAAGGACTTTTCTAGTAAATTTTGGACTCGAGGATCTTTTCACATAAAGCTAGAGTTGACTATGTCATTTAGCTTCGCATAGAATTCATCGAACGATTCATCATCCTTCGTTCTAATCTCTTCAAACTTAATGGTTAACATCTGCAATTTAGAATTTTTAACAGTTTTAATTCCCTCGTGTGTGGTCTCTAAGATATCCCAAAACTCCCTTGTCAGTTTCACACATCGAGACTCTCTTAAAATCTTGAGCAGACACAACCATCAACAAAGCATGAAGGCCCTTGCTGTTCCAATTATACTCATCCAAGTTCGTTTTAGTCCATAGTGAGATATCAGTGGGTGTGATATAGACCAGCAATAGTTGTAGAAGGTGGAGTCCACCCATTTTGAACACTAATCCAAATACGTTCATCCAAAGCCTTAAAGAAAGCTCTCATCCGAACTTTCCAATAGGCATAATTGCTTCCGTCAAAGAACGAACGCATGGACAATGACTAACTTAACTAGAAAATATAAAAAGGGTCAGGAATCGATTTAAGGCTTTGATACCAATTGAAAATTACATAGATAGACACTAACAATACCTAGAGGAGATTGAATATGTATATTATGCGGAGTTAAAATTATTAATTAATTAGCAACATGTCACCAATTAATTATCTCTAAATGATTAAACATGCAAGTCAATATTACCTATGTTTAAATACTGCAGTTAATATAATAATAAAGAAAGCAGTAAAACCACACGGTATGATTACGAAGAAACCCAACTAGGAAAAATTTCGGGCACTTTGCCGGTCAAACCACTATAAACGATTCAGACACTTACAGTCTACCAGACTAGACGACGACACATACTATCTGATCTCCAGACTGAAGTTCTCACAGCTCTCCTAGAAACTGTGCTCCCCTATACCAATCCTTAGCTGCAATTTTGGAATCTGCTCCCCTATACCAATCCCCCTATACCAATCCTTAGCTGCAATTTTGGAATCTGCTCCCCTATACCAATCCTTAGCTATAATTTTGGAGTCTACCAATACTTTGCGGAATCGTCTATCTCATGTGGATCACGAAGAACACCCAATTCTTCACCGACTGGAACTTTAGTCAACTTCCCTCGATCTTCAGAAACTCTGACAGATGTGAAGGAAAGAACAGTTTGGTATTTGGATTATGAAAGTGATGTTTTTCTCACCAAAACAAACTCACAGGATGAAGGTTGAAAGAAGAAATATATAGGAATTCTCTCTGATGAAACTCTCTCAATGTGAATTTTCTGCTTTTTTTACGTTCAGATGTGTTTTTCGTATTTTATAGGGTAGGTTAGGAAAGTAATGGGCCCTGAATAAGCCTTTAAATCGTGAAATAAAAATCTCCCGGACAACACTGTTGCTCGAGCGATGGAGGTTCTGGTTTTGACACTTGAGCCAATCCAGGCGACAGTCTATCAAAAATCCCTGCCTTATTTTCCTTCTTTTGCCATACTCGAACCCTAAACCCAACTAACCTATTTTCATATAATTGCACATTACTCCTTGACTTTTTACAATATTTACAATTAGGTCCCTTTTATTTACAGAATTTCCAATTACATAATAAAAAACCTAACACTTATTATGATTTTTAGAACTTAAAATTTTCTAGAAAAGTAACTTTTAAGAACGACTTGAACTTCCTTCCTTGGTTTGGTACTGTTTTTAGCCTTATAGCTTATTGAAGCCTTTCCTTCTAGCTTTTTCCCTCTGCAGCTGCCTTTCTAAAAAACTCCACTTCCGATTAGTTCGTCTTTCCGTAATTTATCTTACTTGGATTTCCTACAGAGTTCACTTCCAATGCAACGCAAAATGCCAATGAGAGTAGACAAGTACAAAGAGTATGCCAATATAGCATAAGACCTACTTTCTCCCATCACTTGGAATCCCTTAGCCTATTCCAATAGAAAATCCTACAGCTCCTAAGACAACTGCAAAAAGTTGCACTCCAACGTGTGCATAAAACCACACAAGCCCTAAAGCTTGTATATGTCTTAAGTGTAGCACAGTTATAGCTCCTATTGGAAGTAAGATTCCCCAAGAAATCGAGTTTATGACACCGTGAATGATTTTTAGTGTCCTGATATTGTTGTTGTGTGCCTTGGCAGTAGTTGCAGAGAGGACATCAATTGTGGCTGTGGATAAAAGATCATTGATTGCAGATTGATGTATAGCTGGGGAGTACCCTTGAACATATAATCCACGGTTCCATACGTAGTGAATCTTCATTTTATTGGGGATGAGTTTGAATGTGGCATATGTTTGAATAGTTGCACCATCATGAATAGTGCCCATATGACCACCATATAAGGTGGTGGAGAAAGCGAGGAGGTGGATGTCTAGGGGTTAGGAGAGTAGTGATAGTCGTTGGAGTTTTACAGTGGGGTCTAGAATGTAAGATAGTAGGATGAGTTGGCCAGAGTTGGGGTCGTGGAAAGCAATCAATGCTTGTGTTCCTGTCATTTCAAGAGAAATCAGATTAATCCCAAATCCAACCCAACCTGAAGGAGATATGAAAGTACCAAAGAAGACTCAAGGGTGGCATTGTGTGGATGGAATGTCCATGCGATTGAGGCTTATTGAGTATGGAGTATCATGCATTTTTTGAAAGTTTTGGATACTGTTACATATGCACAATGTAAAGAAAATGCAGCATCCACTACCTGGAGGAGGAGGAGGAGGAGGAGGAGGAAGAAGAAGAAGAAGAAGAAGAAGAAGAAGAAGAAGAAGAAGAAGAATGTATGATTCAAGTGAAGTGATCCAAAATTGAGTTGATGGAAAAAGAGGTTTAATTTATTTTTAACATATACATGGATATTTTTTTAATCAGCATGTGGTTGCATTAATCATGATGAGAAATTCACTTTCAATACTTAGCTTTAAAGAAAGCCAAATTTATAGTTTCTTCATAGGTCTCCATCATTTTTCTCTTTGAATCAATGTCATGCGTGTTAGAAAGGATAAGTGGAAAGTATTAAGAAAAAGTTAAAATAGTGTTTGTTCTAATATTGAGTCCATTAATTTAATATTGCAAACTAAATATGCACCGGCAATTTGTCTATGTTCTTTCAGTTTAAGAACCCATTTGTTCATGAACGTATAAGAGGTGTTTCAATCTAAACGACAATTTTTATCAAAATAATCATCCAATTTAATTTTCTTGTTTCGAGTACCTCTATCTATTACTGTTTACTTCAACTCAAGATTTTGCTGACTTGGAACATGGACACTTGATGTGGTTTAAGTAGTTGTTTTTATCTACCATGACGAGAAGAAATATAGTAACATAAAAAGAGAAAATAAAAATAAAAATGAATATTAGGCACCACATAAATGTGGATTAACGATTTGAGGATTTTACACAGATAAGTAACATTTTTTTCATTAAAAGATAGACATTAGAGTAATGTAGCGGTCTAACTGAAACTTTTGTATAGTTCAAAGATGAGTATGGAACAAATTAAAGTTAAGTGGTCAAGATGACATTGAGTGCAAAGCCCAGTGAGATTGTACCTCTCGTGGATTCTGTTCAAAGCCAAAAAGTGTTGAGATTTGGCTTTGCTTTGAAGTTAAGATACAGTGGAGTAATAGGCATGATTGAATGACAAAAAAATTGAATCTACACTCATTATAGTTTGGTGTAAATTACGCACACAATAATGAGTTTGGTGTAATCTAACACACACACACACAATAATAACTAAGATTTGATGGGTGCTTGCCAATTGAGGATGGCGAGGTAGTGACGTTGCAAGAGGGATTGATTTATGTGAAGGAGAATGGGTTTGGCGGGTTGGAGATGGTCGATAGTGAAACTTTAAACTTGATTTAGAGTTTGTAGTCTGACTTTCGGTTTGTACCAAATAAAGCAATCCTACAAAATATCTTGACATTGTTAAAAGATGTAAATTTATAGATCTTGTTGATCCATACCTGGAATTGTGAAAAGAGTAGCTCATGAACTTGCCTCTCAGGCTATGATGGATATTGTGTTAAAAAGTTTGGTCAATTGGATTCATATTTGTATATTTTTCATTGTGCATAACTTTTATTAATGAGAATGTTCCTTTGATTAAAAAAAGGTAGGTAAAAAGGTTTATGTAGCTAAATTTATGACAATGTAATCATACTGGGAGAAATGATAATCTCTTTTGGCACTTAAGCTTTTGTATATATTTTGTTGGGTAGTGTGCTCATATAGTAAATTTCGCTATAATAAAATAATAATTTACAATAAATAAATTGTGATTTTATTTATTTATTATTAAGCATGCTTATGATCACTTGTAGAATTTGATTTTGCAAAATCTGACCACATAGATAAACTAAGAACGTTGAAATTGATCAAACGGAGGCTTCGAAAAAAAATTATGCTGCCGAATAAGCAACGCATGCAATGCACATGCCGCGGAACCTATTTTGTGCATGTCCCCACCCTATGTATGAGAGAGAGAGAGAGAGAGAGAGAGAGAGAGAGAGAGAGAACAAAACGTGTTTTAGATGGCAAAATCAAATGGTAATTTGGAAAATTGGAAGTTGGTCATTCAAATTTTCTTGATTTTTCCTATGCAATTAAAATTAATTTTCAGATAATAAAAAAAAATATTTTTTATGATTTAAATAAATTTATAAAAAGTATTAAGAAATATTTCTTTTAACTTGATTAAATTCTGAATTTTTTTTTATAATATCAAGAACATTTATTAAGTGTTGTTTGTCCATTAAGAGTTATTATTATTTTATTTTATTTTTTTGTAAAATGCTCTCATTTTTTTTTTTATGAAAATATTTCGAAAGTATACGTTCGTGAGTTGTATGGGTCCTGATTAGATTTTGTGATCCAATATGACCAGTTTCTAATTTTTGTATTTGATTAGATATGGTAGGGCACACTTTTTAGCATCGTTAGAGAAGATGCTAGTAAAGCACGGCTGTGGAATGTGTTGGAAAATTATGTGTTTATCAAAACCATGAAATTGATTCACGACATAATCGGTACAACACATAAAATATCTCGAAGCAATGCATCAAAAAGCTATACATTTGGGACAGCCTATATGTGAGGTGGAAAGTGTATCATCTAATGTGGACTCTTCCTAAACATTGGCACGATAGAGCTATTGAGATTCTGGATAATTCACCACCTTCTACTGCTATCTGATAAGGATTTTGATGAGGAAATGGAATAATGAGTAATCATTTTACCAATGTATGGTTAGTTTAAAATTGTGGAACAATATTTTTGTAATATCTTTTTCATGTTTATTAGTTGTACAAAGAAGTTTAGGGTGTGTTTGAACCACATTATTTTGGTAAGAATGTGTTCTGAAATAGTAGATTGATGTCTCATGTGTGGTTGAAAAAGAAGGAAAAGAACTATTGATGTGATGGAAAAATTTTATTGACAAATGTGTGGTTGAAAATAAGTAGAAGAATGAGAATGAGAATGTTAATAGTTCAAAATATCTTGCTTACTTTATGACTTAGAACTTATTTTGCGTTATGAAATTAATTTTTTGATAATGTAACAGTAGGATAATGACGAACTTAGTGAACTTTCGACTCCATATTTAGTGTCGAATATCAAAAATTTATTTGCATGAGTGTAAAATGATATGTGAAAGGACATTTATATGATTGTTTGTAAAATTTTGACAGACCATGGCATCCAAGAATATCATAGTTGACCCAAAGGCAAGCAAGACATCATTATGAACATAAAGTCTCAAGGTATGGAATCCCAGTGACCTAAATAAGGGTGACAAATTGAATGGCGATAACTTTAATACTTAGAGCCATAAAATCTGGCATATGCTGGAGGAACAGGATTTCTTTGAAGGCATTAACAACGTGATGGAAGATCAAGGGTGGGTCAAACTTCTCAACAAAGAAAATATTAGGAAACTTACTAGATATGGAAAAAGAAGTATTCCATTGCTCGTGCAATTTTGGAAATTCCCGTTGTGATGATCTCATTCATGAGTGTGAGCAGTTCCCAATAGCTCTCATGACATCTGGGCATAACTGAGAGAGAAATATGGTGGTACTAGTGTGAGAGGACCATCTCTACTATGATTAGGGAGATGAAGTCGGCTGGTCATATATTCTTGATGAACAGTAAGTTTAGGCTTTATTCCGCTCCGTTCCAGATAATTGGGAACATCAATACACTTGTTGATGCTACCCACCCTGTAGAACTAGAGGATGAGTGCCTTTGTACAGTGTGATAGAATCTAGTTCTGGAAATGCTTTAGGCTTTGAGCGTAAAACTTATTCAAATGTAGGAAAGAGAAGGGAAAAGAAATTGAACATGACCGAAAAAGAACAAATTCAAGCGCAACAAGAAGGGTAAATGGTTTGGAAAGAAGAAAGATAAGANTTTAGGCTTTGAGCGTAAAACTTATTCAAATGTAGGAAAGAGAAGGGAAAAGAAATTGAACATGACCGAAAAAGAACAAATTCAAGCGCAACAAGAAGGGTAAATGGTTTGGAAAAAGAAAGTTAAGAGAAAGCTGAAATGTTTAAACTGTTAGGTGTTGGGCAACTTTGCTCGAGAATGCCCTATTACAAAGAAGGTAGCTCTTGTAAATTCTTCCTTTAGTGCTGTTTATGTTTCAAGCATTGTTATCCTAACTAAATCTTGTCCTATGTGGATTGTAGACTCAGGAGTAATAGATCTGTAACCATGGATCGCGAAGCGTTTGTGGAGTTTCATTGATTTCTAGTTGGTACAAAGTGGATATGTGTCAGCAACGATGCTAGAGTGAAGGCAAAATGGATTAGTTCGTGCGAGTTGCATTTACGTGGTGGTCATACTATTCTCTTTCATTCTATCCTAGTTGTACGAAGTATACGAAGGAACTTAATTTATGTTTCTTTTCTTTTAGGATTGGGTTTCAGTTTGAACTTTTGTCGTACTACTGTTTGTATTTCTTGTAATGTTGGATTGTGATCCAAACACTTATAACTATTATGTTGATCATTTTTTTCTATGAATATCTTCTTCTTTTAAAGATTTGAATGTTGATACATGAGTATGACATGCTAGATTAGGACATATTGGGCAAAAGAGAATGAATAAGCTAGCTAATGAAGGCTTGCTAAGTTCAATCTCTAAGGTTTCGTTACCTACTTGTGAGCATTGCCTAATCGAAAAAACAACACAAAAACCATTCGATGAAGCCTTGAGAGCTGAACTTCCATTGTAGTTTGTTCATTCAGATACATGTGGACCCAATGCATGTGAAGGAAAGACATGGAGCCTCCTTTTTCATGACTTTCATAAACGATTTTACGCTGTAGAGTTATGTCTATTTGATTTCTCATAAGTTAAAGGCATTAGAATACATTAGATGATATTTAAATGTAGTAGAAAAACAAGTAGATAGAAAGATGAAAGCCTTAAGAACTAACTGCGGGGCGTGAATATCTATCCAAAGAGCTCTAAGAACTATGTAATGATAAGGGAATCGTTAGGCAGTTATCTATTTCTAGTACACCACAACAAAATGGTGTTGCTGAGAGGAGAAATAGAATGTTACTAGAAAGGTGTGGTCCATGATGGCGCAGGCTAATGTTATGTTAATTGTGACATATAATTTGAATAGAGTTCCCTCTAAATCGAATGTACTACACCGTATCAACTTTTGACATGTAGATCCCCTGATTTGTGTTATCTTAGATCCTTGGGATCAGTTACCTACATCCACGATTCCTCGAGCAAGTTTGGGAAATTGGGTTCGCGAGGCAAGAAATGTATAAGATACTGAGACTAGTCCAACGTGAACATATGTGAAAATTTGGAACTTGGTTGATCTTCCAACTAGTAGGAGAGCTATTGGGAACAAATTTTTGAAGATAAAGTGAAGAGCTGATGGGACTAGAGAAGTATAATGATTGCTTGGTAGCAAAAGGTTACACTTAACACGGGGGTCAAGATAGTGAAATATATCAATTCATCTACTCTTAGCCACAGTGACACATTTAGATTGAAAATTACATCAAAAGATGTAAAGACTGCCTTTCTCAGTAAAGAATTAGATAAAGAAATTTACATTCAACATTTAGCAGGTTTTGTTATAACATTCCAAGAGAAAAAAGTTTGTAAATTAAAAAGATCAATCTATGGCCTAAAACGGTCTTCTAGACAATGATACTTGAGATTTGACAAAGCATTTATCTCGTACAATTTTGTTAAGATGGACGAAGATCAGTGTAATTATTTGAAAAGTCCGATGAGAAATTTGTAATTTTATCTCTTTACGTAGATATCATACTGGCAAGGAATGATAAGGAGTATATTAAAACTATTAAGAATTGGTTGTTCTCAAATTTTGTAACGAAGGACAAGAGTGAAGCAGATTACATATTAGGTGTTAAAAATCCATAGAAATTGTTCGAAAATGCTTCTTACTCTATCACAAGAGCAATATATAAAGAAAATTCTTGAACGTTACAAAATGAAGAATTACAATCCCATTGATAGACTGTACCAAAAGGCGAAACTCTAAGTCTTCACATGTGTTCTAAGACTTTTGAGGGAAAAATAAGAAATGTCTAGAGTTTCATACTCCAATACGGTTGGAAGCTTGACGCAATCTATGATATGTAATCGCCCTGACATTTGTTATGTCATAGAGTCAGCAGATATCAATATAATCCCAGAAGAGAGCACTGGAAAGCTATTAAGAGGATATTGAGATACGTGTAGAATACTGTGATTGGAGTGGAAACCTAGATAAGCGCAAATCAACTTCGGGATATACATTCTTGCTTAATAATAGTGTCATCTCTTGGAGTAATAATAAACAGACATGCATTTTGTTGTCCACAATGGAAACAAAACTCGTAGCACGTGCTTCAACGGTATAAGGAGCTGGTTAAGGAGATTCTTCAACATCTAAGAGTCCTTAGTGGTGATGACCTATATTGATTTACTGTGATAGTCAGGCAATTGTTGCATATGCAAAAGATCTTGAGTATCACAACAGAACCAAACACATTGATACAAAATATAATTTTATAAGAGATATCATAGGAAAGAAGGAAGTAAGTTTGTAATATATTTATATGTACCAAATGATAGCTGATCCATTTACTAAACCAATTCTTAAAGATGTCTTTGTAACTCATGTTAAATCTTTGGGATTGAATAGAATTTGAATTATATATTATGTAAACTTTTCATATAATTCCATTAATGAACAATGTTTTGGGTTCTTATGTTAAGAATAATATTTTTTTGTTGTGATGATTAGATTATTGTTTAATATGCACACATTAAATATGTCAAATAGAATGAGATTGGTTCACTCACACTTTGGAGTGTACTGAGATGAGACACGGTGATCATATTGTATACATGATCCAATCGTGGTATCAAGATGAGATTACAATAAATAATCGAAATAGATTTTGCTATCCATTAGATTTGTCTAATAGCCAAATCTAGTTCTTGATTGAGATTATTTAGAGGAAAAATATAAGGAGAACTCGGGTTATTTATTAAGGAATATTAGAAGTATGATCTGTATAGTGTATTTAATTTGTAAGATAAGACATATGCCCTAAGAAAGGGAGAAAACACAGTAACACGTATTTCATATCATGTGTGCTTTAATAATCAATGAGAAATAAAAGAATTGATTTCGCTTCTTCATTGTATGAGTCTCTAAGACACATATGATCTCACTTATATACTCTAATGATTTTTAACTATTTCTCATAATTTTATTTTTGTATTACTACTTTAACATGTTGCCAGTAACTATGGTTGATTTGGTTTGATGGGATATGTCTAGGAAAGCAGTCACTTGAAATTAAGGATTCAATTAGGAAATGAAGACTATTTATCTAGCACCTCAACTTGTATTGATACAATTGTGAGTAGAAAGTTGAGTAAGTTCTTTGATTAATTAAGGGGTCAGAAATACTCGAACTAATGTTACAAAATAAGTTTGGGGTATAGCTAGAAAATATATTTCCTTTTGTAGAGCTGCTATATATTTCTAAAAGATGTATAGTGTTTGTATCTTAAATTAACTTGCTGGTCGCACGATCCATTTAACCGTATAAACTTGGAGATGTTTATATAAATATAATTGATATTATTATATTAGAATCAGGTTAAATCCATCATGTGCAAGTGAGAGATGTTGGATTTTTTTTATTTTTGAAATTTTGGTGCAAAAATAATTTAGCAACAACAAGATGTTTGTTGGGTGCTTTGTTGCACTATATGAGTTATGGAATATATTTTGTGACAACTTTTGTCATTTATCACATTAAAAAATTGTGATATTATTTGTTTGATGCAAAAAATAAAAATAGTAACATAATTTTGTAGCCATAATGTCGTTGTAATGCATATATGTCACGAAAAAAAATTAATATGGTGACAAGTCAGTTTGTTGTAACAATTATTTCAATCAAATTTTTGCGAGAAAAATATTTGTTGCAAATATTGAGTCGTGAAATGTATTCTGGGACAACTTTCGACTATTCATGGCATTAACAAAATTGCAACACTATATTTTTTAGCCCTAATGTCATCGTAATGCATATATGTTGCGAAAAATTATAAGGGTGACAAGACAGTTTATAACAATGATTATTCTAATAGAATTTTTACGAGAAAAAGTTTTTGGTGAATATTCTTTTAAATGTGTAACTTTTGCTACATATTCTATTTTGTAACAATACATACTTATAGTGATATATTTTTAATAACATGTCATGTTAGTCGCTAAAATTATTTTGCAATGCGATTGATGTGTTGCATATTTTTAAGATATTCAACGTTTGTGTACAATTTATTAACAAGTGATTTTTGTTGTTAAATCTATTTCACAACAAAAACAGTTTATTGCATCATCATTTGTGCAACAATATATAATTGTTGTCTAATTTATTTTGTGATTATTTATATATGTCGTGTAATTTATTTTAATATATAATTTTATATGAAAATCATTTTGTGAAAATGGATATTTATTTATGTAACATATTGTGCTTGTAGCTGAATTTATTATGCAATACAAAGAGTTCATCGCTTCAACTATGTACAATTATTGCCTAATTCATTTTATATTTATTTGTCTATTTTTTGTATTATATTTTAAACATATAAAATCATTACAAATATTATTTTGTGACAATGGATATTCATTGCATAATAATACTTTCAAAAGTGATAATATTGAATTTCTTACATCGCAATAGAGTTGTTAATATGTTACACACTTATTTGAAAATGTAACTTCATTAAAAATAACACATGACAATAGAAAGAATAATTCGATGCACTATAATTCAAACATAAATAATTCCTAAAAAAAAATCAGACTATTGTCAACCAAATAGATAGTTTACCTCCAAAACTAAAACAAATACAAATAAAGTATAATGCTAGTAATTTCAAAGTCGAACTATTGTAAAACAAAGAAGGAAAAAGAAAGGACGAACCAAACGTATGGCTTGCATAAGTTCCCAAACCTCGGACCTAAGAGTGTCGCTACCTTAACTAATTTAACTCAATAGTTGCCCTTGAAGGTGGTCACTCTTTCTCATCAGGCCTTTTGTTTCTTAAGAATCTGCCTCTAAGTAATGATTGACAATTGAATAAAACAAGAATAGGAGTTATAATTACAAATTCAAGTGAACAGTACTGAAAGATCAAATACATATTCTGAGATAAATGATAAATCAATATAAACGGATATCTGATGCACAAGATACAAAAAGATGGAGCAATTGTGAACTTTATGTTATTGCTAATAAAACAAAGGGACTACTTGAAATAAACATCAACTGACAATCACTTCAAATACTATTTTTTTGCATTAAGATGAGGTATAAATTAACTTAAAGTAATGAGCTAATAAATCTCAGTAATTTCTTATACAAAATAGGAACTTACAGTTTGATACTTGATATTGAACAAGTGTAATGTTCTTATTGCAGAGTGAGATATCTATTAATTAATTTTAGAAGCATTTCCACCAAAGGATCAAAGAAGAAACATTCGTTTATATAAATGTTCCAAGAGTTCATGATAAGCAACCAATCAATGAGAATGCAATAATATTCCATCTCAAAAGGTGGACTCAATGCACTATCAATAAATAAAGAGAAATCATTGAAAAAACAGCCAAATATCCTTATTTTCTTCAACCATTGCAGCCTTTCTGTTCAAAGATGACCATTAAACATAAATCCTACTAGAAGTAGAATACAATTGAATAGTTTAGAACACAATTGATAAGAAATTCAATTCCCCCAATTTTCCTTTCTACTAATTTTTATTAATTGGTACAAAATCAAACCATCTCCTAGATAGCCTTACACTGCCACCTTTAACATACACTTCTTATAATATCCACCAAAAGACAAACAAATTTAAATATGTTGATTTTACTTTCATCATAGGATATTAGAACTCGAAAGAAAGTGTAAACTGGAACTAACAATTCTTTGATCAGTCATTCTCAAGATATTGGATTGAGTACTGATATTGCCACTGATCAAGGAGATATTGAAAGCAAGAAGCCATTTGAAGACTCCAATTTATCAGACATTAAATAATAATTTATAATAAATAAAATGTAGTTGAGAGTATATTCTGACACAATTTATATTTTGATCATAAATAATTTGTTTACAACCAATGTATCGTTGGCACCTTGTAGAGTTGATAGGTTCATTATTTGGTTTTGTGATTTGTCCTTATTACAGAAATAATTAAATGTACCAATAGAACACTTGGAGTGTATTGAAGAGGCCACGTGTCGAGTTTAATTATATAGTATGAACATGCGGAGAATTAATTTTGACTTGATTTCTATATATTTCATCTAAATTCCTTGACATGGTTATGTAATTTTTTTTTTTTTTTGTGATTTTAATGGTTTTTTGATTCACTAATGGATAAGATCAATTTGATTGATCAAAAATCTCAGTGAGTTAGGAATTTGATAATGAGTGAAGCAGAGAACATGAATTCGTGTCTGGAATCGTCGTCCTGGAAAATGGGTAGAGTGACTATTTCAGAATTTTCTGTAGAATGGTTAAAATTTGATCTCAATATTGGCGACGACTAAATTTCGATATTTGTGGTTAGTTCTCATTCATTTTTATGGTACTTAAGTTAGTGAATATAATTAAAGGGACAAAATAATTATTTATGGTCATACTTAATTATTGAATTTCGAACGAGGATAAAATACATATACGACAGGTTAGAGGAAAGTAATACAGATTTATTACCTTCTATAATTTTATATATTCCAAAAGTTCAATCTTTTGCCTTTAGTGTATAAATAAAGACTAATAATTAGAATGATTTAGGGTCGACTAGACATGATCTAATTATTGGAGCTCGGGTAATATATGTCCAATCAGGTCCATGTGGTAGCTTTATAAAATATTGGGATTTATTTACGGTAATTATAATAGTTTTTGGCTTAATTGTAATTGCAATAAAGTTTTATAATTAATTGTAATTGTTTTAAAAGTTCTAAATTTAATTATATTTGTAATTGAAGTTCTAGGATTACATATATAATTAAATGTAAACTAATTGAATGTGGACATTAATTAAAACTCATATTTGGATTTTAATTATGACTCATATTTGAAATTTGAATTATTATTGTACAATGATTGGAACTATTCTATCTCTATTAATAAAATATTAGATGGAACATAGACATTTAATTGAATAGAACAATCAAAATACATAATTTCATAGTATTCAAATT